>WEIS01011749.1:22719-36131 GCA_013389965.1 Todus mexicanus
GCGGGGATCCTCCACCTGCTCCCCAGCCCCTCCCGCATCGCCCCGCATCGCCTCAGTCCCTCGCGGGGGAGCCCGGACCCCGTCGGGCTGGGGGGGGGTCGGCGGGGACGGGACCGGGACCGGGGTGCTCGGTGGGGCTGGGATCCTCCTGGAGGCCGGGGGGGCCCCGCTCCCTTCTGCCCCAGGGGCTCCCAGTGCCCTCACCCAGGGGGATCCCCCCGTTATTAGGGGCTCAGTGGGTGTCCCCCCCCCTTATTAGGGGCTCAGTCGCCCCGTGGGGGGAGCGGATCCTGCCCTGCCTGCGGTGCTGAGCAGCCCTGGGGATGGGAGCCCCCTTTGTTTGCCTTGCAGCTGCCTCTTCCCACCCGTCTCCTGGCCAGGAGAAGTTTTGGGGCTCTTTGAAGCTGTCGCCGTCCCCCCTCCCAGCCCGTCCCCATCCCCCTCCCTCCCCGTTTCCAACATTCCCTTTGATTCCCTCGCAGACGCCGTTTGGGGTTTCACGCTCTTCGTTTATTCTCTTTCTAGCGGCAGCCGGAGCCGTCGCGCTTTGAGGGGAGCTCTTTGTGCTTGGTTTGAAGGCAGGAGCCGCCGGCAGCGGCGAGGCAGGGGGGGCGATACCTGGTCCCCCACGTTGAAAACAGGAGAGAATTCGCTCGCCCGGCTTTGAAGCCGGCGCCTGCTGCCTTCATCTCGCGCCTGCTTCTGCATGACAGATGCAAAAGCTGCTCAGTTCCCTCCCCTGCGGGTGAACCTAAGCGATTTTTAGAGCCCCTGTCTCGCAGGATAAGCGTTACCGGCAGCTGGCAGCGTGACGCGGAGATGCTGCTGCTCCCGAGCTGGCCCCTGACGGGGCCAAAATTCCCCTCCTGAGCCAAGAGAGCTGCTCGGTGGGGGCTGCACCGCCGCTGCCGCGGAGCGTTTATAGACATCCAGCTTTATGCTCGTCCTTCTCAGCCCCTGCGCTCTCCAAACTCCTCAATAGTTCATCCTCAGTTCCCTGGGGTGTGGGGCAGAGCGCGGCTTGGCCAGGGCGTCATGGGGAGCTCCCAGCAGGGGCTGGAGGAGCCTTTTTTAGGGCTGATTCTCTTGAAAGAAACCCGTGTTTGTCAGTGATCTGGAAGCAAACACATGTTAACGGCTGAAGAGCCAGGGAAGATGAGTGATAAATAATGAAGAGGACAGGTCCTCGGTACAGAGTGACCTTGATTGCGTAGCTGGAGGGCTGCACTTCGCGAGCGGCGGCCGGCGGACCGGAGGGAGATGTCATGGCTTGCGTCTCCAAAAAGCGGAGGAGCGAGTGGGGAGGAAGGGGAGCTCCCGCTGGGGAAACGCAGACGCCTCGCGGGGTTTTATCCCGTTTCGAGTATTGGGTGTGATCCGGAGCCGGCCTCCCTCTGCCCCGGCCCCGCGAGAGGCGTCAGCAGCTTCCGCGCAGCGAGAGGTGAAGCAAGTTGGGCTTTTTAGGCTGGAAAAGAGGCCGAGGGAGGCGTGAGCTGGGGGGGTGATGAATCATTAATGGGCTGCGGGTAGAGATGGAGCCTTCACCTCCTCTCCCCTTGCGCAGGAGCCGGAGGGGGGGCAGCCGGTGCCGCAGGGGCTCGGGATGAGCAGGGAGTGGATTCTCCGCATGGAGGGAGGCTGTGGGAAGTGGCAACACTATTTTGGGGCAGAAAAGGCTGGTTTTGGTGGAATGAAACTTTCTGGCTGGGGAACTGCGTGAGCTGCACGCTGTGGGGATGCTCCCGTGCATCTCCAGAGCCTTTTCTCCAGGGGTTCCATGTTGGACATGGTGGAGGCTTTGCCAGGGCTCGGCCGTTGCTGCGTCCTCGTGATGCTGTCAGGCCAAGCGTGGAGAAACCGGGGGCGGTTCTCAGGAGGGTTTTCGTTTGGCTGGGTCCAGCACCGCCAAAATCTCACAGCCCCAGACAGGCCGGCTGCCCAAAAACCTGCTGTGCTTCATGGCTGGTCCTCAAAGGTGAGGGAGGATGTGGACTGGAAACATCCTAATGCTCACTTCCCCAGGAACCCGGTGTGGTTAATAACGATGACTTTTGTTTTGCCTTTACACCTGGCGAGGAGCTGACCTCCAGATGGTTTTCCTGCCGCGTCCTTGGGACTGGTTGTAGGACGAGCGGCGAGCGGCAGAGCTTCGTTTATCCACCGCTGCTAACGACGCAGCGGGAGGTGCTGGGGCAGATGCTCGTGCCTTGGAGAAGATTAATTAGCACTCGTCGCTGCGCTGCAGACGAGCTCACCGCGCGTTGTTCCCCCTCCTCGTTCTCGAGGCATTACCGGCAAAGGCAGCGCCGCTGAAACGCTTTGTCCTGGCGAGGAGCGGCTGCAGATTCCAGCCCACATCAGCAAACGCTGGAGCTGCGCCGGGCCGGGGGCCTGGTCCTCCCAGTTCCTCAATGACAATCGCCCCGCAGAGAGCAGCTCCCACTCCTTTGGCTGCCACAAAATCCCTTTTTTTCCCCTCCTTGGCATGGCCAGAACGCTGCGTGTGCCGCTCTGCGGCGGCTGCCTCCCGTCTCGCCAGCGCTGGGAGTGTAACGAGCCGCGGCAGGGAAACGCCACAAGGAAAACCTGGGTTTGGAGGTGATGGATGCACCTCGGACACACTGAGAGCCGGGGCCTTTCTGGGGCTGTGGGCTGCCCGCCCCCAGAATTGCTGTGGTGAGAGCGAGCCAGGAGTGGCCTGAGCGTGGCTGGGAGCTCCGAGCGCTGCTTGTGTGTGTCTCACAAACAAGGTGTTAGAGCTCAGTGGACTAATTACTGCGTGTCCTAACGTACGAGCCCCCAGGCAGAGTCTAGAGGCTCCGGTGAAGAGCTCAGGGTAGGAGAGAAAAGATTTGCTGAGGAACAGCCCAGATCTGCCCCTTGAATCCTGGAGGCAGCTTTGGGCCCCTCACTCCCAGCTGGACCTTGAGGGGCTGGAGCGTGGCCAGAGAAGGGCAACGGAGCTGGGGAAGGGGCTAGAGCAGGAGGCTGGGGAGGAGCGGCTGAGGGACCTGGGGGTGTTGAGCCTGGAGCAAAGGAGGCTCAGGGGAGACCTTCTGGCTCTGCACAACTCCCTGACAGGAGCTTGGAGCCAGGGGTCTTCGACCTCTTCTCCGAGTGAACAAGAGGAACCGGCCTTAAGTGGCACCAGGGGAGGTTTAGGTTGAGTCTGAGGAGAAATGTCTTGTCCAGGAGGGTTGCCCAGGCCTGGCCCAGGCTGCCCAGGGCAGGGAGGGAGTCCCCGTGATCCCTGGAGGGGTTTCCAAGCCGTGGAGATGTGGTGCTGAGGGACATGGGGCAGTGGTGCCCTGGCAGCACTGGGGGAATGGTTGGACTCCAGGAGCTTCAAGGTCTCTTCCAACCCAAATGCTTCCCTCATTCTATGATCCACTGATGTTAAGACTGATTTTAAGGCAGGAACTCAAAGCGGTGAGTTCCCCCCCGGACCCGTCTCACTGGTATTTTACAGCCTTTCTCTGGCACTCACAGCACCTCTCTCTCTCCTTTCTCACAGGTGTGGGGCTCAGAGATGTCTCCTGGCTCGACTCAGCCCCGGCTTCTCTCTGCGGCAGTGAGTCCTTGCTTTTCCCAAGAGTTAATGGGATTTCCTTCTTTCCCGAGGGATCCTCTCAGAGGCTTTGGGGCCTGTGGCTGCTCTGGCTGCTTCACGACTCTGGTCTTGGCCATTCTTACCTCCTGATGCGCTCCCAGCCTGGTCACGGAGGGGCTGGAGCTTGGGATTGGAGGTGACAGGAGAGCCCGGCTGGCTCTGGGCCGGGCTGGGGTCTCCGTTTGGCGTCTCATCCCCTGTGGCACCTGAGTGGGGCCGGGCGCCGCAGAATCCCGCTCGCTCCGGACGCTTCGTGCCGTCGGGCTTAGGGAGGGATTTGTTATTTTCTGCTAAATTGGGCTCTAAGTGTAATTGCTGCGTAATCTTGGGAACATTAACTGACAAGCTCTCGATTCAGTACGGTGCAATTACTGTGGCAGTAACGAGCAGGTTGCGCGTTATTGGGGTTACATAACACGCCGGCTGATATTCTATCCCCTGATTTGGGTGGTGCTGGCAGGGGGGGTGCAGGTGGAGAGGAGGGGGGGCTCAGTGCCGCTGGCTGAGCGGATTCCAGCGCAGCGGTTCCCATCCCGCGGGTGGTTGTTATTCCCCGGAGCTCGCTGGCAGCGTTCCCCTCCTCACAGCTGGGGCCGCGCTTCCTGCTGCCTCCGCCAAGGTCAGCCAGAGCTCACGGCTGGAAAAAAAGCAGCTGTGGCGAAGCCCGGCAGGGGTGAGATGCAGCCCGTGGCCCCCCACCTCCTGTCTCTTCTTCTTTTCCAGCGTTGTCCCAATGGGAACAACGGCCAAGGAGGAGATGGCCCGTTTCTGGGAGAAGAACACCAAGTCCAACCGTCCCTTGTCCCCCCATGTCACCATCTACAAGTAAGTGCCTCATGGTCCCCTCAGCTTCACACCGAGGCACTGGCACGTGCCAGCCCCATCCCCACAGGCACCCGTGGGTCCCCGCAGCCTCTTCAGACAGGGGATGGGGGGACCTTCCACACCACAGCCTCCCTTGCAGAGCTGCCGATGCTTGCTGGGTTCATTTGGGGTGTCGCACGGGGGTACGGCTCCCCCCGAGCTGTGCTACGGGGTGCCCAGACAGGGCAGCGTTCCGGTGAACAGCGGCTGCACAGAGCGATGCATCCCGCTGAAAAACGGCCGGTTCTTGGGGGTGGAGGCGGAGGCAGAGGCCAGCTCGGGGCTCTTGGGTTCCCTGTGCAGAGGTGTCGGCTCCTTTGGGGCCACTTCCATTGCTTTGCCAGGTTTATCTAGAGCCCTGGTTGCCCAAACCCGGCCCCTTCATCCCTAAACTGAGGCTGTTTTTGTTCCAGCTCCTTTCGAGCGCTCTCAGCAGACGCCCTTCCCCTTGCCAAGTGGTGCCAGTGGCATTTGCCCTTCCCAAGCTGCCTCTGCACATTCCCCTGGCTCTCCCCTCTTGCTCTGCCCAGATTCCTGGAATACCTCCGAGAGCAGAACCACCCGCCCAGTGCCACGGAGCTGTCTAGGAACCTCCGGGCCGGCCTCTGGCGCGGTTGTTGTGCCCCGTTTGGCCCCGTTTTGCTGACATGCTTGCCCCGCTTGTCTTGCAGGTGGTCGCTGCCCATGGCGATGTCCATCACGCACCGGGGCACCGGCGTGGCGCTCAGCTTAGGTGGGTGCACCTCCCGCTGCTGGTGGTGGGGCCGGCGGGAGGGAAGACCCCTTGGATTCGGAGGCGTGACCTGGGAGATGTTTTCTCCCCTTCAACGACAGGTTTTCTCCTGGGAATCTTCAACCTTGCCTTTCTCCATCCCCTCAGTATCTCCCCAGCCCCATTTCTCAGATCCTCTGGTGCCACAAGCAGCTCTGCTCCTGCCGAGGCACCAATCCTGCCCTGCGTGTTAAATCCTTCTCAGTTCTTGGCTGCTTTCTCCGGGGCCTTCCCTGGCCTGGCAAAGCTCGAGCAGCTGCTCGTGTTCTCAGCCCTTCTCTTGTGTGGCTGTTTTGGGCTGCATGATCGTTGCAGGAGCCGCTGTGTGAGGGAATTGCTGCGGAGCAGGAGGAGCTCAGGGTTTTCCTTAGCACAGGTCAAATTTTCCAGCCTCCTGGGAGTGGCTGCTGCTCTCCCAGAGATTCCAGGAGGGGAGAAGGTGGCAGCAGCGTCAAACTCGATCAGCTCCTTCCAACAGCTTGACCCGCGTGGTTTGACTGCGTGACAGGACATTGAACTGGGAGAGGCTGATTTATCCCCCCTTGTGGGGCTTCTCTGTTAGCTCCCTGGGCTGGCGTTTGCAGGAGGACAGAGCAAAGGGACTTGGAAAAGAGACTGAGGACTTGGGTTGTTCCCTCAGCAGGGTGTGAGGTTCCCTTGCTTTGAGGAAACCTCAAACCTTTCTGCCCGAGGGGGAATTGTCCCCTTCACAGGCCAGTTGAGCACTAAGAGACGTTGCTTGTGCTGACCGTGCAGCCAGGAGGAGGAGGAGGAGGAGGAAGTATTCAGCTCCTCTCCCTCACGGGCTGGCATTCCAGGAGCTGCTGGCTCCCCGCGCTTCTTTCAGGGCGAACACAAAGGCCCTTGAGGAGACAAGTGGCTGAGCGCGGGAGCAGCTGGTTGCCAGCCTTGGCCTCAGCCTCCATCGCATCGCGGCGTAATCAGGCGCTATTGAGCGGAGGGAGAATTGCAACCGGGCTGTGCTTGCTGCCCTTCTTTTGACGGCACCATCTGGAGGAACCCTCTTGGCCTAGAAAGCAAAAGGAGAAGCTGCTGCAGCTCCCTCTGGTCGGCCGATTCCTTTGCTGGTCCCTCCAAGGCAGCCACGTGAGATCTCTGCCTGTCATAGAATCACGGAGTTGTTTAGGTTGGAAAAGACCTTTAAGGTCCAGAGAAGGGCAATGGAGCTGGGGAAGGGTCTGGAGCACAAGTCTGGTGAGGAGCAGCTGAGGGACCTGGGGTTGTTGAGCTTGGGAGAGGGAGGCTCAGAGGAGACCTTCTGGCTCTCCACAAGTCCCTGACAGGAGCTTGGAGACAGGTGAGATCAGGCTTTTCTCCCAAGGAACAAGTGATGGAACAATAGGAACCAGCCTCAAGTTGCCCCAGGGGAGGTTGAGGTTGGAGCTGAGGAGAAATGTCTTGTCCAGGAGGGTTCCCCAGGCCTGGCCCAGGCTGCCCAGGGCAGGGGGGGAGTCCCCCTGATCCCTGGAGGGGTTTCCAAGCCGTGGAGATGTGGTGCTGAGGGACACGGGGCAGTGGTGCCCTGGGAGCACTGGGGGAATGGTTGGACTCCAGGAGCTTCAAGGTCTCTTCCAACCAAAATGATTCAATGATTCGATGATGATTAAGTCTACCGCTTGCCCCAGCACTGCCAGGGCACCACTAACCCATGGCCCTCAGCACCACATCTCCACGGACTGGAAACCCCTCCAGGTATTTCCTTCCTGTATCCGTGGTCGGCAGCAGAGGGGTTTCTGTCCCAAGACGTGGATCTCGTGACCTTGCCAAGGAGCTGCCACCTTCCCCTTCTGAACTTTGGTGTTCCTTTACCCGTGAACTCGGGCTGCTTTGGCTGCGATCACAGGAGCTCACACCAGTTTGGGTGCTGTATGAGTAACACAGGACCCAGCCCAGAGCGCCGCTGCCCCGGTTTGGGTCCTCGGCACCCCGGGGTGCATTGGCACAGTCCAGCTGGTCCCGCCACCAGATGGGCAGAATCCTTCTCACTCCTCCTTCCTCCGCAGCCCGCTGTCAGCTCAGGGTGCTCCAGGTTGTGTCACCGAACTGGGGCTGCGGGGCTGGAAATGCTTCTGCTGGCTTGACCTGGCGCCTTTGTCGTTCCCAGGGGTGTCCCTCTTCGGTCTGGCTGCGCTGGTGCTCCCGGAGCAGTTCCCTCACTACCTGGCCATGGTGAAGTCGCTCAGCCTGGGCCCTGCTCTCATCTACTCCGCTAAGTTCGCTCTGGCGTTTCCCTTCACCT
Source organism: Todus mexicanus (assembly GCA_013389965.1). NCBI lineage: Eukaryota > Metazoa > Chordata > Aves > Coraciiformes > Todidae > Todus > Todus mexicanus. The sequence goes on from WEIS01011749.1 coordinate 30,226, forward strand.
ACCACACCTGGAACGGGATCCGGCACCTCGTGAGTAGCCTCCAGACACGCGTGGGGCTGGGGCTGTGAGAGAGGGAAGCGAAGGGAAGGGAGGCGTCTGCTGGCTGCAGCATCAGGGAAGGTGCCCTTGGGAATGGGAATTAGTCACCTCAAGTGCTTCAGAACCTTGGTGCTATTTTTGGGTACATTTAAGTTGCAAAAAAGCAGCGCCGCGCTGGTGCTTCACTGAGCAGAAGCTGGCCCAGGCCTCCCCCCGCGTCTCCTCCTCTGCGGGACGTGGGCGCAGAGCCGCCAGCTCCAGCCCTGCTGAGGTGCCACCCATTGCCTGTTCAATGGTGCCTCTGGAGATCATCTGGTGCCACCCCCCTGCTCCACCAGGGTTACCCACAGCAGGGGGCCCAGTATCATGTTCAGGCAGGTTTGGAATCTCCAGAGAAGGAGACTCCACAACCTCTCTGGGCAGCCTGGGCCAGGCTCCAACACCCTCTAAGTCAACAAGTTTCTCCTGATGGAACCTCCTGGCTTCCAGTTGGTGCCCGCTGCCCCTTGGCCTGGCGCTGGGCGCCCCTGAGCAGAGTCTGGCCCCAGCCTCTTGCCCCCCGTGGGCCCTTGAGCTCTTGCTCAGCATTGCTCAGCTCCCCTCTCAGGCTGCTCTTCTCCAGCTCCACAGCCCCAGGGCTCTCAGCCCCTCCTGCCCACACAGATGCTCCAGCCCCACAGCAGCTCTGCAGCCTCTGTTGGACTCTCTCCAGTAGCTCCTGGTCTCTCTGGAACAGGGGAGCCCAGGACTGGCCCCAGGACTCCCGAGGTGGCCTCCCTGGGGCAGAGCGGGAGGAGAACCTCCCTCGCCCTGCTGCCCACGCTCTGCTGAATGTCCCCCAGGAGCCCTTTGGCCACCTTGGCCACGAGGACCCGTTGCTGGCTCCTGGGTAATTTGTCCCCCAGCACCTCCAGGTCCTTCTCCGTGGAGCTGCTCCCCAGCAGGTCACCCCTCACCTGCACTGGTGCATTCGCTCTGCTCAGCTGAACTTCCCGTGTTTTGGCCGCGAGTTTCGTGCTGGGAACAGAACAAGATGTGCTGCTTTTTGCGGTTGATTTCATGTTTGCTGGAGCTCCCGATAGGTTGGATTTTACGGGAGAAAATTGCAGAGGCAGCTGGCCCGGAGCGTGACACGATCCTCCTGCTCCGGCCAGGGGGGAGCAGCATGTGCGGAGCCAGACGTGGGCTGGCGCTGTGGCCGCTGACGGCTCCCAGCGTTTCCAGCGTGAAAAGTGCTCGTGGTGGTGCCGTGTTGGGGTGAACAGCAGCCGTGTGCCACGACGGGGGTCCCCTCTGCCGGAGCTCAGGCTGGCCACGCTGTGAGTGCTCCTGAGCCACTCGCTTGGCGTCGGACAAGCTCTGGAAGCCCTGGGCAGCCGGCGGGGCCCCGCTGGCTCGTGGAATTGCTGCTGGGTGAGCAGAGCAGTCACAGCCGGCCGAGCCCCGCCGGCTTGTGGAGACGCTGCTGGGTGAGCGGAGCAGTTGCAGCCGGCTGCTCGCTTGACGCAACTTGAGCCAAATGCGCGCTGAAGGCTCTGACTAGACATATTAGGATGCCAATTAAATGGGCTGAGGAGGGAACCAGCATCTGCCCTCAGCTGCTGGTGGCAGAAGGAGGAGTTGACAGGGAGCAGGTTCAGTTTAGTTCCTCTGCTCGGGCTGCTTCTCAGCTTCGAGCCGCAGGCGCTGCTGGGGGGACGCAGTGCGTGCTCCTCAGGCTGCCCTTGGCCACCCGGCTCTGTCAGGCGAGAGGCACCGACTCCTCTGGGATCCTGGGGACCGAGGACACCCGGCTCTGGGCCCCATTCCAGTGTCCCCCTCACATCGTGCTCAGCCTGGCCTCCCCGGCTCGCACTACCCCCAGAGGTGCTGGGGCTGAGGCTCTGCCCAAGGGGCCGATCGATGTTGGCGCTGCCACGGATCTGTCGGGTTTTATAACCCATTTCTGTCTGTGGGAGAGCAGCAAGCGGGGAGCAGCTGCCGCTTTTGGAACGAACCCGGCGCGCTGCAGTGGCGGGGATTAGAGAGAGGAGAGCTCAGCTTTGCCGGCAGATGGGGGGGGTTCAGTGGGGGATGAGCATCAGGCATGGAGTTCGCATGCCTGTGCCCAGGGACACCCCTGCTCATCGCCCTGCAGCGGTGGATGCTTGTAGCCCTCCCTCCCGTAGTCCAAAGGCTGGTTTCGCAGGGGTCTTGCTCATTTTTACCAGAAAGCCGGAGCCTTTCTGCCCGTGTCCCAGCCCTGCTGCACTAATCCTGCCCTGTCTCTTCTCTCCTCCAGGCCTGGGACCTGGGCAAGGGCTTCAAGATCCCCCAAGTCAACCAGTCTGGGGTGCTGGTCCTGATCCTGACCCTGATCTCCTCCGCCAGCCTCGCAGCCATGTGAAGGCACCGCCTGGCTGCCGGCCTCCCTTTTTGCGGAAGATTTGCTCTGTCCTGGCCCAGCTGGAGATGTGTGGAGAGGGAGGCGGGAGGATGGGCTCCCAATAACTACAGATCTTTGGGGACGTGTCACGTCCCCTCCAAGCAAACCTCGTGGGTGATCAGAGCTGCTTTTCCCCAGTCTGGGCGATGTGCAGTGGGGGGGGGACAGGGCGGGTTGGCTCCTCAAGCCCCAGTGGCCACGGAAAGCCGGGCACGAACCAACAGCTGATCCCAACACGTTCAGTCGCTTGAGGAGAGCAAACTCCAGCGCGTTTCTTCTCTCTTTCTCTCTGTCCCCGAGCTCGAGACAATGCCCAATCTGTGTCCCCGTGGGGCCGAGTGGGCTCGGGGCTGGCGGGTTGTGCGTGCGTAGGCCCAGCGCAGGACAAGCAGCTCCATTGAGGCAGCCCAGGCTGGGGCAGGGCGAGCGGGCGGCTCTGCCAACGCCAGCGCCCGTGAGGGGAACGGAGCGAACAGTGCCGTCCAGATGCTGCAGCAGCTGCAGGACCCTGAGCCGGCTGCGATGGGGAGCTCTGACCTGCGGAGCATCAGTCCCGCTCCTTCTCCTTGAAAATAACCACGAGCAGAATTCAGTCCCCTTGAAAATGTCACAATTCAGCCAGATGTGGGGCCCTGGAGCCCCCACCAGTGAAAAATATCCCATTTTCCCCTGTTAGGAAGGGGGAATTCCCCCTGATCCTGTTTTCCTCTGTCGCTCCATCCCTGGCACAACAGCAGGACGTGGCTTTCTGGGGGCACGTCACCACTGGCTCTCGTCTCGGCGCTTGTCACTTGTCCCCCTCCGCAATAAAGCAGCTTTGATCCTTCACGCGCAGCCACCGAGTCCGTCGTCTGTGCTGGATGCGCCGCTGAGGCAAAGCCGACCGGGAATGGGGAGGGTTCCACTCCCAGATCCGGGAGTCGCTGCTTCCCCAGGGGGGGTTCTGCTCCCAGATCCAGGGAGTTGCCACTTCCCAGAGGAGCTGGGCAATGGAAGAACAACAGTTCGGTGGTAGATGTGGAGCCTGACCCTTGGAGCAGGGTTTGCTGCTCTCTGATGCGCTCCCAGCCCAGCAGAGAACAATTTTGTACCTGGGCTGTGGTGGTTCGTGCCGGTACAAACTCCCCTATGAGGTCCAGGAGATCTTTTGGCTCCAATCGGCTGGTTTTTAATATCCACCACTGGGAGCGAAGCTTTGGAAAGAGGAGCCTCGTCTTATGTTCCTGTCCTGGCTCTTCTGGGAAGGTTCCTCCAGGTACATCTACTCCTCCTTGGGCTTTGGATGGAGACAGAGGTGGCAGGTCCAGCTCCTGCTCTGTGCTCCAGGATCCCTCGCATGGGCTTCACAAGGAGATGAAAAATAATAGAGGAGGAGGAAAACCCATCTGCCGGCAGCGTGCCAGAGGGTTTGGTGGAACTGTGCGCCCCGGCAGGAGAGAGCTGCTGGGTGCAAACGAATGGATTTGAGCTTTAAGCCCAATTACTTCCTGCAGTTGCTGAAATGGCTTTGATTTGGGAGCCACTTCTCACTAACGAGCTATTCTATGGCGGGCGCCAGCTGCTAACGAAGCCGCTTCGCTGCATCTCTGGGCTATGCCACACAGATGCTGGTTCCCTTTGCTGGCAACCAAGGCCGGACCAGCCTTGGTGGAGCAGCTGAAACCAGCCTGCGGTGGTGGCAAGGGGCTGGGCGAGCCACGAGCAGCCACTGGACCCACCTTTCCAGTGTGAGCCACAATAAAATGGGCTGAGCCGAGCCACGAGCCCAGAGGTCACCATGTCCCTCACCAAAGTGCTGCACAACCCTGAGCTACCCACACCAAAGGGCCGTTTGTTCGAGTTGAAACCTGTATTTTTGCCAACTGCCATAAAAAAGGGGGTGGAAAGAGAAGCCAGCCCTGAGCTCAGCGCTGGACGATGGTCTCCCAGCTCTCACGCCTGCGGCACCGGCATCTCGCTGTCCTCATCCAGCACGAGGCGATGCCCTGAGCCAGGGGGATCTGCCCCACTGGAGCTTGGCTGCTCCCCAGAGCCCCCCTGGCTGGGCACGGAGCCCGGCACTGTGGTGGCTTCCTGAGGCTTCGGAGATCGGGGGGTCGAGGCTGGGATTCGGGGTGAGCCGGAGGCTTCAGTGGGTGCTCGGGGGCTCCCTCGCGAAGGCTCCTTGGGGCTTGGTGCGCCCGGCCGAAGCTCCTGGGCCTGCGGGAGGGAAGGGGATGCTGTGCAAAAATGGGGACGAGGATGGGACAGGACAAGGGGAGGGGGTGAATGAATTGGGGCAGGGGAGCCTGGGGGGCTGTGGGGGTGTCACTGCAGGGCTGGGCTCCACACTGGGCTCATTGCAGGGACCAGGGACCAGGGATCAGGACCAGGACCAGGACCAGGCACCGCTGCCACCGCCCCCAGGGAGAAGCAGAGAGAGGAAAAGGGGGTTTTGGGGGAGCCCCCCTGCGTCACTGCAGCCCCAGTTCTGGGATGTTCTCTGCGAGGAGAGTGGTGGTTTGTGAGCTCCTCCTGCCGGCACAGCACCTGCCTGCACACCCGGCCAGCAGCTCCGCTTTGGGGGGTGACGTGGAGGGTCCCCTCCACCCCAAGAGCAAAGGGAGATGGTGGCTCAAGTGCTGGGGCTGCTTAATTGTGCAACGCCCCCCTGCAATCTGCTCCTGGGGTGTCCTCGGCTCTGGAAAACCCCCTCCCAGCACCCGCGTCCCGCAGCGCTGGGACCCCTGTGGCTCGTGCCAGCTCGCCAAGGGAGACGGGCCCCATCGGTGGGACCCCCCGTGGGTGCAGTCGCCAAACCCGGCGAGGGGCACCTGCCTTGCCGGTGATCTCCGTCCGGATGCCGTTGCAGGCGCGGGTCAGGGTGGTGGGTTGGTGGATCTGGTCCAAGAGCCGGGTGGCGGCGGCGGCCGAGCGCGAGGTCAAGTCCAGCCAGGCCGGGGGGATCCTCGGTGGCATCTCCCACGTCCCCACAAACGTGCCCCACGGGGAGGCCTGGAAGCAGCAGGAGCCTCAAGGGGCCTGGCCAAGTTGTTGGGGGGGTCCCAGGGAGCCCCTGGGGTGGCTGAGGAGCAGTAGCTGCCCCCTCCAGACCCCCCCTCCACGGGTGCCCATGGGTCTGGCTCACCTGGGAGCGGGGTACGGTGGGGAGCAAGTGCCCCCGGTCATCAGCAATGATCGGCGTGGAGCCCTCCCACGGCGAGGGGCGCTGGGCGAGAGGGGGGTGACGTATGGCTGGGGGTCCTGGGGGGGGTCCGGGCTGGGGCTCATGGGGGTCCCAGGAATCCTGAGAGGGGTCTGGGCCAAGCTGAGGGGGGTCTCAGGAGGTCCTGTGGGTTCAGGCTGGGGCTGACGGGGGTCCCAGGAGTTCCAAGGGGGTGTCTGGGCTGAGCTGACGGAGGTCCCAGGGAGGCCCAGCTGGGGCTGAGGGGTCTCGGGGGAG
>WEIS01011749.1:37132-53495 GCA_013389965.1 Todus mexicanus
CAAGGGGGGGGGGTGGTGAACACCCGGGTCGGGGTTAACAGGAGCACCAGGACTAGTTTAGACTCGGGGTTAGTGCTGGGGTTGTGGGGGGGTCAGGGTTACTCCTGGGGTTTGAGGAGGGGGGGTCAGTTCTAGGGTTGGCATTAGGGTTAGTTACGGGGGTTAAAGTCAGGGTTAGGATTAGGGTTAGTTCTGCGGTTGGAGCTAGGGTTAGTTACAGGGATTAGGGTCAGAGTTAGGATTAGGGTTAGCCCTAGAGTTGGGATTAGGGTTAGTTACGGAGGTTAGGGTTCGCGTTAGGATTAGGGTTAGTCCTGGGGTTGGCATTAGGGTTAGTTATGGGAGTTAAGGTCGGGGTTAGGATTACAGATCCTGGGATTGTGGGGGGTGCTCAATCCTTGGGTTGGGATTAGGGTTAGCTAGAGAGGTTAGGGTGAGGGTTTGGATTAGGGTTAGTCCTAGGGTCAGTCCTGGGATTGGGATTAGGGTTTGTTACAAAGGTTAAGGTTGGGTTTAGGATTAGAGTTGGTCCTGCAGTCAGGCTGGGTCCCGAGGTGAGCATTACAGGCGGCCCAGGGTTAGACTCTGAGCATCCTTTGGGCACCTTGGCCACTGAGGCTGCCCTGATCCGTCCCTGGCCCCACCCTACCGAGCTCCCTTGTGCCGGCCACTGCCACGACCCCGGCCCTGACACTGAGCCTGACCCAAAGCCCCGACTCGCTGCTCGAGGCTGCCCACGGCCCCAGGCCCCAGCGTCGCGGCACGTCCCGGCTCACCGGGTGTCCCAGCCGGGATGGGGCACCCGCGGCCGACGCGGCACCGCGCCCTGGCAGCCGCCCCACAGAGCACCCGCAGGTGCCGGGGGGGGGTTGTGTCAGCGGCGTCCACTCCTGGAGCGTGTCCTGGCACCACCGTGGCGTTGCTGGACCCACCCTGGGCTGCGTGTCCCGTGGCCGCGCCGGTGCGTCGGTGCTGCCGACTCCTCGGGACCCGCCCGAACGCGGCACCAGGGCCGGCCAGGACACGACGGGAGAGCGGCTAAATTCACTTTAGTTTATTTCTTGTCGTGTTTGCTTGGTCCGAACTCAAATCCTGGTGCCAATCCTGGCTCGTCTCGAATAACACCCAATTGCTAAAGCCAACGCAGGGATGCCGGTGGCAGGCGGCCGGCGACAGGCAGCTGCCCGGCAGCCAGACTGGGCAATTCGGGGCTGCCACGTCCCTGCTCGACGCCGAAGGGACGGGCCGGAGAGAAATAAATATCACTGCGCTAGCGAGGGCCGGCGTCGGGAGCGGGGCTGGGAGCCGGGCTGGGGGTGAGGGGGGGGCACATATAAAAATGGGGCCAAAACAAAAAACAAAAAAACAGAGTGAGGAGCCCGAAGCGGGCGCTCGCCGGTGGCCGGGGCGGTTGCAGGGGGAAGGGGGAGGCGGATTCCTTGACTTCAATTTGTACAGCGAGCCCTGGCAGCGCCGCCCCGCGCTGTGCGGCGCCGGATCCCGGCGGTGCCGCCGGCTCTGGGCTCGCTGTGGCTTGCCCCGCGAAGCCGAATCGGGGAGTGGGCACGAGGCTGGCGGCGAGTTACAGCGCCGGGCAGGCGACCTGGTGCCGGATGCCTTCATTGCAGATGAGGGCGGCCCCCCGCTCGTCGCCGTCGCCGTGCTGGCACTGCATGTAGCTGATGCCGTGGGGCGAGTAGCTGTGGTGGGCGCAGACGTTGCAGGCGCGGGTCATGGTGCCGCCGGTGCTGCTTCTAAGGGCAGAGGGGTGCCCCAGGGACACCCACCGGCACCCATCAGTGCTTGGCGGGTGCTTGGCGGTGCCCAGCGGTGCCCAGTGGCACCCACTGGCAACCCACTGGTTTCTATCACTGCCAACCAGTGCCTGGCAGTGCTTGTCAGCACCCGCTGGTGCCCCTGGCACCCCCCGGGAGCTGATGGCACCCATCAACGCTCACTGTGCTCCACTGGTTCCCGGCAGCTTCCAGTGGCACCGAGCAGCACCCAGTGCCACCCGTTGGTGCCCGTCGGTGCTCTGTTAGCCCCCACCATTGTCTGGTGGTATCCACAGATGATTCGTGGTGGCCAGCAGTGCCTGGTGGCACCCAGCAATGCCCACTGGCCCCCAGCAGTGCCCAGTGACACCCACTGGTGCTCATCAGTCCCCAGTGGTACCCAGCGGTGCCCATCAGTCCCCAGTGACTCCTGCCAGTGCTCGGTGACACGCGCTGGTCCCCACTGGTCCCCTGGTGGTGCCCGCAGGTGCCCATCAGCACCTAGTAATGCCCGATGATGCCCGTCAGTGCCTAGTGGCACCCACTGGTGCCCACCAGTCCCCAGTAGTGCCCAGTGGTGCCTGCAGTCAGTCCCCAGCAGTGCCCAGTGACGCCTGCCAGTGCCCAGCGGCAGTCGCTGGTGCCCGCTGAACCCATGCCCGCCCCGTGCCCCTCACCTGCAGTCGCTGCAGGCCCGCTGGCACTCCTTCTGGCGGTAGCGGCAGATCAGCGCCCAGATGAGGAGCCCCAGCAGGCTGAGGAGCAGGAGGGAGCCCAGGATGGAGCCCACGATGACGCCCGTTTGCCGTCCTCCTGCGGCGGGAGCACACCCTGTCACCGCCGGCCTCCCCGCCGGCTGCCCACTGGTCACCGCGCCCCCGCTGGCACCCCTGGCACGCAGAGCCAGCCCGCGGCACTGCCCGGCCCCCCGCACCCCCCACCGTGGCAGCACTTACTTGGCGAGGGGCTGATGCTGACCTGGCACACGGAGTAGCCCACACGGTTGGTGACGCGGCACTGGTAGACGCCGGCGTGCACCTCCGACAGGCTACGGATCAACAGGTCGCCGGGAGCACGTCCTGCTGCCGGGAGAGAGCGTCAGGCCCAGCAGCCCCCCCTCGGGCACGGGGGCGCAGGGCCAGGGGGTGTGCGGGGACACGCGTGCACAGGGACACACGGGTGCACAGGGACACGCGTGCACAGGGACACACGTGCACAGGGACACGGGTGCACAGGGACGCGGGTGCACAGGGACACACGTGTGCACATGGACACGCGTGCACAGGGACACACATGCACGTGGACACGCGTGCCCAGGGACGTGGGCACGCCCAGACATGGACACCCATGACCCTGGGCGCATACGCACGCCCACGTCCCGGGGCACACACAGCCATGGGCACCCATCCCCATGCACACACACGGACAGGGACACCCCGCCTTTGAGCACCCCCCTCCCCCAACCAGCAGAGGCCCCCGGGCAGCCCCCTGGGGGGCTGTACCCACCTTGGATGGTGCCGGAGGGCAGGTGTCCTCCGCCGTAGCCACCGGCCAGCTTGCCCCACTGGTAGGCGAGCGGGGCGGCGCCGCCGCGGCTGAAGCACCTCAGCACGATGGTGTTCCCCCAGATCAGCTCCCCCTCAGCCCAGCACTGCGGGGTGGCCGGCTTCTCTGCGGAGGGAGGCACACCGTCACCACCGGGACCGCCACGGAGGGAGTGAACAGCAACTGGGGGGACGGTGCCGGGAGGTCTCACCTTGCACGGTGACGATGACCTCGTGCACGGCCACAGTGTTTTTCTTCACACGACACTGGTAGGTGCCGGTGTCAGACTCCTGCAGGTCGGCCAAGCGGATGGAGGCGTCGTACTGGCTGGGGTCGTTCTGCACGAAGGCCACACGGTCCTGCAGGCCTGAGCCGCTGCCGTAGTTGACGTGGTGGTCTTGGTAGGACAGGAACTGGGGAGAGAGGCGAGCGGGGAGACTGGGTAAGGCTGGGCTGGGTCGCGGGAAGCTGCAGTTGGCGGCTGGGGAGGGAAATGCAGTGCCCAGACCCTGCCTGGTCCTTTCCTGCCCTGCTTGCCAGACCCTGTCCTGCTGGCTCCTTCCCTGCCCTGCCAAGTCGTGCCTGTTCTGCCAGACTCTGCCTGTTCTGCCTGATCCTTCCCTGCCCTGTCAGACCCTACCTGCTCCTTCTTTGCCCTGTCAGACCCACTCTGCTCCCGCTCTGCCCTGCCTGGTACTTTCCTGCCCTATCTGCTCATCCCCTGCCCTGCCTCTGCCTGTCCTACCTGGACCTTCCCTTCCCTGCCTGTTCGTCCCCTGCCCTGCCAGCCCCTGCCTGTCCTGCCTGCCTCTTCCTGCCCTGATGGGCTCCACCAGCTCCGTTCCAGCCCCTCCTGCCCGCTGGGATGGTGGCGGCTGCTGGGCCAAGCGACACTCACCACATTCTCGGGGCCAGTCCGCTCGGGCGTGATCTGGATCCACTCAATGCCCAAGCCCTGGGGACCGTTGTCTTCAGGCTCGAGGACGTAGGGGCAGCCCAGCTTCACCGAGTCGCCCTTGGCCAGGTACAGCACCTCCCGGCCCTTGCTGTTGATCCTGACGGCCAGGAGGAGAGCTGAGGAGAGAACAGCACCCATCGAACCAGCTGGGGAATGCCCCAGACGTGTGCCCCGATGCATCCGGACCCCACAGCCAGCAGCACCCTGACCCCACATCCTGCAGCACCCAACCTGTGGGGAGCAGGAGTGGGGCAGGGACCCATCTGCCAGGGCCGGGCTGGGTCTCCTGTGGGGCTGAGCACCCATCAGGGCCGGCAGCGGCTGGGTCCTGTGAAGCTGCGTCGGGGACAAAGGGACACGGCGGGCTCAGCGCCACCCGCCCACTTCTGGCCAACACAGGTGGGTGCCACGGCAGGCCTGGCCCCGGCTGCAGACCGTGGGGTGCATCCAGCACTCTCGAGCGCCCCACGGATGGGCAGCAACCCTTCCATCTTCAGCGGCATCGCTTGCAGGAGCAGGTCCACGTGTAGGGATCCACCAGCGCCTACCTGGCATGAGACCCAGGAGCAGGAGCAGGCTGGCGCCGTGCCCTGCCATGACGCTGTGGCCGTGCGGGCGCTGAGGAGGAGCGGGAGCGGCGGAGGCTCCGAAGCGACAGGGCAGCCGGGCGTGCGGGGCGGCTTTTACATGCTGGGCCGGGGCGCTCCTCCCTGTGGGGCGGATGCCTTTGGGATGACTGAGTGGCTCCAAGCTGTGCGTGAGCGATGCCGCCCTGCTTCGCTCCCTACCCCGTAATTAAGCATCGCCGTGGTGTGGGCTCCCATCCAGCCGGACCCGGGCCGGGGGCCACCGCAGGCAGCGTGGCACTGGGCACCAGCACACCCCAGGGCACCTGGAGCAGGAATTGGGGCAGGGGGTCCGTAGACCCTGTGGTGCCCGGTGGCTGGTACCCTGGTGTGGGTGCTGGCGGGATGAATGTGGGTGGTGGGACAAGGCTGCTGGGACCCTGCAGTGGGAGCAGCCTAAGCGCTGCAATTGTGTGGAGGTGCCAGCTGGGCCCCATGCAGCTCCTCCTGGAAGGATTTTGGTCTTGGGGCAAGACTCAGGGCAACTGGAAGAGCTTAAAGGTGTGGTTGGACCACGGGCTTAAGATCCTGCAGGTCCCTCCTCCAGTCCTGCCTCCTCAGCAAGTGAACATGGGGATGCTGCAGCCAGAAGGGGACCAGGGCACCCACCAAGGTCACACTGGTGCCAAAATGGTGCCTGGATGTGGCTGGTGCTCCAGGCGATGGCTCATGCATGGGGACATGGTGGAGGCAACAAGCACCCCTTGAGCCATGCTCAGTGCAGCAGAGGGAACCAGCGAGTGCGGCTGGAGGAGGCTGGGACAGGTGGAGAGGGGCTGAAACTTGCTGGGATCTAAGGGTAGGAGATTAAACAGGTGTAGTTGGCAGTGGGTAGAGGAGCTAGGGAGCGATGGTCAGCAATGGATGGAGGATCTCGGAGAGGGATGGACAGCAGTGGATGGATAAGTTGGGACATAGATGGTCAGCAGTGGATGGAGGAATTTGGGACTGGGATGGTCAACAGTGGATGAAGGAGTTTGGGACTGGGATGGTCAGCAGTGTGTGGAGGATCTGGGGCCAAGGATGTTCTGCCTCAGGGAAGCCCCAGCCATGGGCACCGTCCCTGCCCACATCCCTTGGAGGTGCTGAGCCCCCATGCTGGCTGCTCCGGTGCTGTGCGCCATCCCCGGCCCCACGCCCGGCTCAGCCGGTGCTGCCCGCGGCACAGCTCAGCGCTGCTGGTACTTTCCACACCAGGACTGCCCCAGCCGGCTGGGCGGGCACAGCCCAGCCAGTGCCAAACACTCCCCGAGGCCAAGAGCTGCTCCATTTACTGGCCCCAAGCTGAGCTCACCGGGGCCAGTTAACCCTTCCTGGCCTCGCGCTGCAAATCGGGGCCGAGCCTGGCACGTGCTCGGCTGTGTCTGTGATTTTGGGGCCGCTGTGCCCAGGCTGGCCCCGGGGCAGCATTGATGTGGCGAGAAGTGCCACGTGGCCGGGGCTGTTCCCACCGTGACGGGGCTGTGGCTCACCGCAGCTCGGGGCTTCTGGCCGGCTCGGCGCTGGCCGCCTGGCCGGCCGGTGACTCCTGCATTCCCTGGCGCAGGAAGGGTGGGGAAGCCGCTCCACCCCGGCTGGTTGCCCGCCAGTGGTCACCATCCCCTCGGTGCGGCCGGCGCGGCGGCTTTGAAACCCTCCAGGCTGAGCCTGGCCTAGAATGAGGCTGTGACCAACTGGCCAAGCGAGTGACCGACTGGCCAAGGTGGTGACCGACAGTGACCTGGCTGGTGTGTGGCCGCTGGGGACTGGGGATGGACACTTGAGCTGGGCACAGAGCACCGGCACAGAGCCCCCCGTGGTCCCAGGGAGCTTGGTGGCCACAGGAGCTTGCTGGGGCTCAGCTCTGGGGTCCCAGAGGGGACACGCTGTCCCACACTGACTGGCCCCGTCACACCATGGAGCCACCAGCCGAAGAGCTGGGCAAGGTGTAATGAGGCCACAGCCCTTGGTGCTCCCTGTTGCCACAGCCCGGTGGAGGCTCAGGGCTCCTGGCAGGCTCCGAGCCGTCCCCCTGCCCTGGGCAGTCTCGCCTTTGCCGGCTCTCCTTATTTTTCAGCTGCTCGGACAATTAATCAGAGCCACTCCTGTGGGATCCCGGCCCTCTGAAGCTGCCAGGCCCTGTCCCAATGGATTTGAAATGTTTGCATCACACTCTGCTCTCCTTACTCTGCCCTGGCCGCTGCCGCAGGGCCTGGAGGTGACACCTTGGTGAGAAGGTGGCACTGCCAGGAGGTGACACCTCGAAGGTGGCGCTGCCAAGGCTGATGCAGCTGAGGGTGGCCCGGGTCAGGGTTGTGTGTGTGTGAAGAGCCTGCCTGGCTCGTGGGGACCCTCCTTGAGCCATCCACAGAGGCTGGGAGCACTCAGGTGGCTTTGGTGGTGATACCGAGCTCTGCTGCAGGTCTGGGGATGCTCCTGCAAGACCAGGGGTCCCCTCTGCCAGCTCCCTCCCAGGCGATGTGGGGAGACGGGCAGTGGGGCAGGTTGGACAAGGAGCCTTTGGGCTACTCCAGCCCCAAGGGTAGCTTCTGGCCCACAAACCAGAAGTGAGAGAAGGATGAAAGACACCGTCTGCTCCACAAACATCTCTGTTCAGGGAAAACTCAGCTCATGGAAGTGGCTCTTCTAAGTTGCTGAGGAGCCGAAGCTCTGCTCTGGAGGGGGCTGAGCCTGGCCCGGGTCTGCGCTCACTCTGCTCAGTGCTTTCCGCTCCACCCGGGCACAATACTTCTCGGGGATGCCAGAGGCTCTGCAGGGGAAAGAAACCATCAGGTACCTTGTGCTGCACCAGAACCAAGCTTTAGGAGCATGGCCCTAGAGCAGATCCTCTCTGATGAGGATGCAAAGGCACCTGCAAGGTGACCGAGGGGTCAGGAGATGGTGGGAAGCCAGGAGGGACTCGGGGACAAGTGGGGAACCAGGGAAGCAGACGGTCATCAGCAGCACATCACCTGAGCTCCTGCATCTTCTGCTGCTTGAGACGAGCGAGGCGCTGGTTGCGCTGTCGGGCCTCCTCCTCCAGCCGCCGGCTCTCCTCGAAGGCGGCCGCTCGCTCCTGCGCCAGCTGCTGCTGCCGCTCACACACCTGGCGCCGGATGGCAGCGGCGTGGGCGAGCTGCAGACTTGCCCGCCGAGCTTGCTCTGCTTTCTCCTTCTCCATCTGCTCCCGCTGGGCCCTGCGCAGGAGCTCGGGGCAGATGAAAGGGCCTGATCCAGCCCCCTGCACGCGCCGATGAACTGCCCGTGTGGCCGCGACCAGCACCGGGGCCACTGGTGGGACCTCCCGGCCACCGCGTCATCACGGGCAGGGTCTGGCTGCCGTCCCTCTCACCTGAGGATCCTCTGGAACTCCTGCTGGTCCTGCTGCACCTGCACGGCCATGCCGTGCTCCCGCTGCATGATCTGCTCCAGGCGGCTCTGCTTCAGCATCTGCTCCATCTCAGCTTTCTTCTGCGCTGCCTCCTTCTCCTTGCGCCGCCACTCGCGCTCCGCAGCCTCTTGGCTGCGCTTGGCCCTCAGTGCATCCTGCCGAGGGGGGACAGCAGTGACGCTGGAGGGGTCCCGGAGATCTGGAAGCACTTGACTGTGGTTCTGCCTCTCTTCCAGGCTCCAGGTGCTGGTCCAGACACCACACCAGACCCACCGCATTCAGGGGAGCTTCCACTTTGCCGGTGTGGTGACTGGAAGGTGGCGAGTGAGCCCAGGGAGTGTCACCCAGCTGCTCACCTTCTCTGCCTGGTGGTCCTGGGCTCGCTCCTGCATGGCCCTCAAGCGCGCCGTCTCCTTCTCCTTCTCCAAACGGATTTTCTCCTGCTCAGCCTCGAATTCGGCCTCGCGTTCCTGTGGGAGGACAGAGCCTCGTGGCAGCTTCTGTGGCACCCCTGCTGCCCATGGCACCCCTTCTCCCCGCTGCCCCCCTGCTGCCAGTGCCATCCCTGGTGGGCTTACCATTTTTTGTCTCTGGTACTCGAGCACCCGCTCGTCCGCCAACCTCTCCTGCTCCCGCTGCTCCTCCTTGAGCTTCTGGTTCTCATCGTTGATGCGTTTGATCTCTGCTTGGATCTTCTTCTGCTGCTCCTGCTTGCGCTCCAGCTCCTGGGGATGGCGCAGAGGGTCCGAGGGTGATGGAGCAAACGGCCACCCCACTCCCTCGGGGACCTTCCCGAGGACCAGCAGCACACTCGGGGCAAGGAAGGGCTCAGCAGTTCGGGTCGCTTTCTGAGGATGCCTCAACTTGCCCCAGGGACCAGAGCTTTAATTTTGCCAGTGAATTCACACCAGTTCTGACATACCCAGCACTGGGTCACCCTTTCAATAAGGTGAAGACCTTCCCCCCAGCCTCCCCTGCTCCCCAGGAGGCCACTGGCTGCACCTTCAGGTCCTCCATCTTCAGCTGCTCCAGGTGCTGCAGCAGCTGCTGGGCCTCCTGCTCCCGCTGCGCGTTCCTCAGCGCCCGCTCCTCGGCGTTCTGCTCTACCTGCTTCACCAGCTCCTGCCTCCCTCTGCCAAGGAGAGAGCGGGAGGTTCCCCTCTGGCTCCATCCTGCTTCCGGAAACGCCGTCATGGACATCGGGTGGGGTGTCAAAGGCATGAAGCCGCCAGCCAGAGGTGACCCCAGCTCAGGGAAAAAGATGGAAGCCTCTGCGAGGACCCTTTCGCCAACCTGATCAGCTCCTGCTTCCTCCTGCGCTCCAGTTCCTCCTGCATCTCGTTGGCCTTTTTCCTCTCCACCTCCATCATCGTGTCCAGGCGCTTCTCCTCCTCCTCCAGCTCTTTCGAGATGAGCTGCTTCTCGAGGATCTGTGTGTCGCGGATCATGTGGCACTTGGCGCCGAGGATCATCTGCGGGGACAACAGGTCTCCCTGGGCCCTGAGCCAGACTTGGTGGTGGCACCAGGGACAGACACATGGATGAAGAGGGGAAAAGGGAAGCAGAAGAAGACCCTGTGTGTCAAGTAGAGCAGGGGTTGGGTCTACAACGGTTCGGTGACACTCTTGGGGGCTCTCAACAGCCCGGCCGAGCAGGCAGAAGGCTCCATGATGCTGGTGGTGCCAGGGTGCCCCTGGCCCTACCTCGCTGAACTCCTTGATCTCATCTTCCTGCTCCAAGCGCATCCTGTTCGCCCGCTGCAGAAGGTGCTGAGCCCGCTCCCGCGCCTCCTCCTCCAGATCGCTCAGCTTCCCCGCCTGCTGCTGGACAACCTTCTGCTTGGCCACACTCTTGCGCTCCCTCACTGCCTCCTGCAGGGATGGGCAGGGCTGCCGAAAGCCGGACACCCTCCCGGGGCAGCCCCCCAATGGCTGAGCACAGAGCTGAGGGGCACGTCGGGCTCCTCCAGCTCTGGCACAGCCCCTGCCCACAGCCCCCCTCCCTTTGTGGGCTGGCAGAAATGCAGCAGAGACTCCGTGAGAGCCTCTGGGGTCACCATGGGCTGGGGGAGCAACCAGCATGGGATTGGGTCCAGCATGGGATTGCTGGATGCAGCCAGCGTGGGATTCCTTCCCCACCCACGGACTGGGCAAACCCAGGGATCCTGCACATCCCATCCTGGGATCGGGGGAGACCCGACACCCACAGCTGCACTGTCCCACCGGCAATGGGTGCACCAAAATGTGGGTGAAAGAGGGGCGAAGGTGGAGGCCCCTCAGCAGAGCTCCAGGGACTCCAGCTCTGGAGTCTGGACACCAGCAGGTGACTCTGACCCACAAGCTGTCCCTCAGCAGAGCTCTGGAGACTCCAGCTCTGGACTCTGGACACCAGTGGGTGTCTCTGCCCCTCAAGGTTGGCTTTACCCAGCCACAGACCCTCCACCCGCAACCTCAAGACCTATCGGCGAGAGGAGAAGGAAGGGGCCGGAGGGGAGATGCCTACGGAGGTGGCTTCCTTCTCTGCTTTGAGGGCTGCCAGCTGGGCCTCCCGCTCCTCCTTGCTCAGGACTCGAGCCGCCGCTTCAATGCGCTGGAAATCCTCTGGCGCGATGATGAGGGATGCTGCTGGTTTCTCGGTGGGGATGCTGGCAGCACAAGGAGGGAGAGGTCAGTGGCCCGG
This sequence comes from Todus mexicanus, assembly GCA_013389965.1. Lineage (NCBI taxonomy): Eukaryota > Metazoa > Chordata > Aves > Coraciiformes > Todidae > Todus > Todus mexicanus. Next base: position 48,086 of record WEIS01011749.1, read on the forward strand.
AGTCTCCAACAGCTCCCTTTGCTCCCTGCCTGGCTGTGGGACCTGCCTGGGCTGCCCACGCCAGGAGCAGCTCCATGCCCAGGAGTCACCCAAGAGCAATGAAGGAGGCGCCTGGGCTGTGGAGACCCGACTCTGCCGGGCAGGGGGAGGAAGAAACGGAAAGTGCAGTGAAAGCAGCACGGGGACAGGGTGAGGCACAGGGTCAGGATGATGCACAGGGTCAGGAAGCTTGGTGGGGTGGCCGGGGCCTCCTGGGAAAACCCCAAAACATGCAATATGGGCCTAGTCAGCCCCCATAAAAAATGCTGGAAGTATTTCAGTCCAGCTCGACTTTCCCGACTGTCATTCGGAAAGTTTTTGACCAGAGCCCTCAGCCCCTTTCCAGAGACCCCCAGACTGACTGTCACTGCTCCTGCTGTGCCAGATCCAAACCTCTGCCCCGTGTGGACAGATCTCGGGGAGCAGGAGCCACCTTTTCACTGTGTTTAATGACACTCAACCTGCTCAGGCTCCAGCTCCGCAGAGCGCAGCTCGGCTTTGGCTCCGCTGCCTGGGGAATGAGGGCAGCAGAGATGAGGAAACGTGGCACGGCGCAAAGCCCAGCACCCTGTCCCCTGCCAGCGCTGGTAGGTGTCCCTCCAGCCATCGCCCGGGCTCTGCAGGACACGGCCGAGCCACCAACTCTGCCCTGTGACTCACGCTGTGGTTTAGAGGAAATCACTGAAGCTCTTGGTGCCCCCATTTCCCCATTTGTAAAAATGGGGATAATAACACGGGGCTGTTTTCCTGGGGAGTTGTACGGAGTTAATTACTCGTCGTATTACTCAGATACCATGGTGACGCGTGTGGTGCGGGAGCGTATATTAACCAAATGCACCCGAGCACTTTGAAGCTGCTCGGGACTAAGAATTTACTCATTATTATTGTGTGTCACCTTTCATCCACCCTGGTGAATATGAACAGATACCTGCATAATGATCGGCCGAGAGCTGCATCACAGCATCGGATTCCAGGACGCTTTCAAGAATGGCTAATGCTCACAACGGCACTAATAAATGTAATGATACACTGCTTTCGTCGGCCCTGTGTTTGGGTGACCAGCCTGGGATGTCTAGGGCTTGATTTTCAGGAATGAAACCAGCACAAACAGTTTCCAGCAGCTTCATCAGCTGGAGCTGCAGCTGGGCGGCGCAGCTGCAAACCGGCAAATTCGGCAGCGGTGGCAAAAAGCAACATGAACGTACAAAATCAGGGGCCGGCCTTGGAGCTTCAACCTGCTTCTGAAGTCTGAACCCGTCTCAAAATTCTGAAGCAAGCCCAAAAGTCTGAACTAGCCTCAAAAGCCTGAACCAGCCTCAAAAACTCAAATCAGCCTCAAAAACCTGAATCAGCCTCAAAAGTCTGATCCAGCCTCAAAATCCGAACCAGCCCCAAAAACCTGAACTAGCCCCAAAAGCCAGATCTAGCCTCAAAAATCGGACCCAGCCCCAAAAGTCTGACCCAGTCTCAAAACTTGGAACAAACCTCAAAAATCTGACCCAGCCTCCAACGCCTGACCCAGCCTCAAAAACCTGAATCGGCCTCAAAACTCTGAACCAGCCTCGAAACTCTGAACCAGCCTCAAAATTCTGATCCAGGCCCAAAAGCTGGAACCAGCCTCAAAACCCTGATCCAGCCTCAAAAGTCTCAACCAGCCCCCAAAGCCAGCCCCAGCCTCAAAGGCCTGACTCAGTGCCTCGGTGCCGCTTTGCCCTCCGAAAAACCCCCAAACCCGAGGCACCCATGAGCGGGTGCCGCGTTTTCCAGGGTGCGAGAACATCACAGGGAGGTTCAAAACAGGAAGCGAAGATGAGCCTTGTGCCGAACGGCAACTACCAGGGAAATTTCGGAAGGTCAAAATGAGGCTAAATGGGAGCAAGCCGGGCTAATGGCTCTATTCTTGGCAACGCGCTGCAGGCTTTTAATGAGGTGCAGTAATTAGGGCCGGAGTTCCTACAGAGTTCCTTGCTTCTAAAACACCCCCCGTGGAACCGGGCGGCTCCCGGCGTGCAGGGGCCGCCAGCGACGCTCCGCAATCTTTCTCACTTGGGGCTTTTTGGGGTTTGGGAAGCCGAGTTTGATCTATGACGGGGGGGCAGGAACCACTCTGGGGGGAGGGTGTTGCTCAGCCCAGCAGGAGTTTTTCTGGCTGCTGAGAAGGTTTTTATGGTGCTTTTTTACTGGTGCTTTTTTACTGGTTCTTATGAAGACTCGGGAAAACGCTCTGCGCTCACCGGCTCCGGCGCTGCCTGAGCTGGGCGCATCGGACCTGACGTGACCCCGCAAATAGCGGGGCCAACTCCGTGTGCCGCCAGCCACGCAGGGCTCCGAAAGCCCCTCAGAGCTGCTGCTTGGACCTAGACTTACACGAGGTCCCGGATGAAGTTCTGGGTGATGAGACGGGTGGTCTCAGGCTTGTGCCCACCAGCGAGCGATGCTTTCGGGGCGGTTTGCGCATCGTGAAGGATGACGATGGGGCTGTCGGAGCGCAGCTGCTGCGGGCTCTGCAAGAAAGGACAGCGGTTACTCTGCCATCCCTGCCTCTGGCCTGGGCTCAGCTCCATGCCCCCAGCTCCTGGGCACAAGAGGCTAAAGGTTCCCCTGAGCTCCACCAAGACCAGTGATGCCTGAGCACAGGATGGGGTTTTTTTGCGCCTCGGCAGCCCCAGCTCTGAAGGCCTGATGAGGACACGGGGAGAATCGAAACCACCCCAACCGGGCTGGTTTTACTGCAAAAATCTGGGCGTCAGTCTCTCCCCTAGATCTGAAGAAATTGAGAAGCCACTTGCTGAGGATGAGACCTCGCAAGTGCTCAAGCATCATCTTGGCTACCTTGAGCTGATGCCAGCTGGCCCAGCCCTACTCCTCCCCGTGGCCACTGGCACCCTTACCCTGCCGAGCCCCATGGGCGCTGGAAAAACTGGGTGGAAGCCAACCCAGACTGACCCAAACTTGCTGGGAGCTGGCAGGGGGTGGTGGAGAGGGGCAGGAGGGTCAGCCTGCTTGTCTGGGCTTGCAGGGAAATCAATTGGCAGACAGCACAGGGCAGAAACCAGTCCTCCCAGTATGACCTGGACTGGTGCTGGTCCCTCTGCTTGGGCCGAGACTGCCACCTAGTGAAGCGTCACCCGGTTGCGGGTGCCTGGGGGACCCCACTCTGCACCCCCTGGGCAGAGCGGGTGCTGGGTGCCCCCGGAGGGGTGGGAGCAGCCGAGGAACGTCCTAAACATCAGTGGGGACCAGGTCTCAAGGTCTGCGATGGGCAGGAATCGGCGCCTCATCCGCGCTGGGGGGCAACTGGGTGGGGACTACTGCCCATCCCATGGGAAGGGGCATCTGGGAGCAGGTCTGCAGCTGGGAGCCCTGCCCCAGCGGGACAGCTTTGGCTTCCCTGAGCCCAACCACAGCGCAGGCCTTGCAGCAAAATCCTCGCCCAGGACAGGGAACCACGAGAGCTAATCTAAGGTACACACAGATGTGTGGTTTCCCACGACTTCTGGTATTTAATGGTTTAGCTTTGAAATCCTAAGCAACTGCTGGAACAAATCCCACAGCCAGCGGGTCCCTGGGAACTGGCTGCCGGTGCTGGTTCCATTTTATGGGCCTGATGGCCCTGAGCACGGACTCTCCCTCAGCCTATCCCGGCAGAGCCCGGCGCAGCTCCCCAGCCACTGCGGGCCCTCAATGTTGAATCACAAGGGTTTGGCACCGAAACACCCATGCAAACAAAGATAATGGTGTTATTTACCGCAGCCAGCCCGCACATTGTCCCCGAAGCCAGGAGAACTCCTTGGACTAGACCTGGATCCATCCCAGGAATTCCATTAACACCCAGACGGAGCCTTACGACATTTTTATCTAACCGCCTCGAAGGCGGCTGAGATAACAGCTCATAAACCTGCCTGGGGCTCCCCAGTTCGAGGGGCGGCCGAGGCGCACGAGCTGGCAGCGAGGTCACTGGCCGTGAGCTCCCCAAGCTCCTGCCCCGCCAGACGAATCGTCCGCGCAGCTTCCAGTTGGGAGCGGAGGTAATCGGCGTGACACGCTTCCTTCCTCTCCTCCGAAAAGCCAGAGGGCTTTTGGCAAGTCTTCTCTGGACAGATTTGCTTCAAGCGATAAGACCCAGGAGAGGAAATTACAGCTGCAAACCCCCGCCCCTGGGGAGGGACGAGCACCCCCAGCACAGCAGGGTCCCCTCAGGGCAGCAGAGACACCCTCGGTGTTTTATCATCTGAAGCGACGGCGGGTGTGAGATGGGCCAAACTCCAGCGGCAGTCAAAGACGACACGAAGGGTGGGGAGAGCCAAAGGCTGCAGCCATAAACCCACCCTGGAGAGGCGGAAAAGGAGGAGAGGATAGCAGGAGCGGGGGGAGGACACCCAGAATATCACCCTGGTGTGCAAAATGCCACTGAGCACCTCAGCGCCAGCAGCTGGGGCTCCCCGCGGAGCCGGGGACGGGCGGAGGGACGAGTGCAGAGGAAACGAGCCTTTTCCTTACGAGAGCGGAGAGGAAGGAGCTGAGCTCTCGCTCTCTGTTTATCTCCGCTCTCGACAAGCCGGGGCATCCGGCCAGGGGGGTCAGAGACCTGCTGCAATTCTGCCTCGTCTCCAAGGGGACTGATTTCATAGCTCCCTGATGAAAGTCTAAATACATCGGCAACGAACTGCTCTGGAAGCTTCCAGCCTCTGCTCCAAAGACTCTCCAAGTATCCCACGTGAAATAACTGCACAGACGCCAGAGTGCCAGCTCCTGGCCTTTACCAGGGGTCACCTTCCAAGCCTCCTTTGCCCCACTAATTAACTAATTAACCTGGGAAAAGTGGGAGCATGAGGCATCGAAAAGTTCAGGGGCTCACGCAGCCCCTGGTCTGGCGGCCTCGAGCTGGCACCCAGGAGGCCAAAAGGGGGAGGATTTGGTGTCCTCCATGAGGGCTCCTGAGAACGGAGTGGGTGGAGATGGCCGAGCCCGGCGAGCGCTGGCGACGGGTATAAAGTGTCTGGTGTCCAGCACACAAGAGGTTCGGGAGACCACAAAGACAGGAGGTGGAGAAGAGCGTCCAGCGAGCGAGCTGGTGCGAGCAGAGCGGGATAAGACCCGTGGGCCCGAGGTACCGGGAGGTGACGGGGTCCCCAGCACCACGGTGCCCTGAGCAGGATGAGCTGGCTCCAGCCTGGCGAGCTCCCGGCCGCTCCTGTGGCCCTGCCCGGTGCAGGGGGTGGGGGGGTCGCTCAGCCGGCGGTGCCCCCCCGGGATGCCGAGCCCCTTACCCGGCTCTCTCCGAACAGCGTCTCATCCACGGCGGGGCTCCGGGCCCTCCTCCGGTACCGGCCGGGGGGCTGCGGCAGGAGAGGAGCCGTGAGCGGGGCTG
>WEIS01011759.1:0-34311 GCA_013389965.1 Todus mexicanus
CAGCGCCTGGGGCTGGGGCTGCAAGAGACTCACTGGGACTTGCGTGCTCCTTCTGGCAAGCCAGACCCCACCGGGGGGACTGGGAGCCCCAGCCGCCTACTGGGAGCCCCAGCCGCCTGCCGGGAGCTCCTGGGACATCCACTTTGCTCCATCATCCTGCCCGGGATGCATGTTTCTCTGCTTGGCTTCGTCCCAAAGTGATGGTGTCACTTCTTTCCCAAGCTGGCAGCTTCCAAGGGGGTCGTTAGTGTTTAGCGCAGACCTTAGCTGCTCCCTCATAGAGCAGCTGTAATGGGTGTGCTGGGCCAAAGAGGCCCTTCTGGATGCTGCCACTCTTCAGACAGTGGCGCTTTTACTGCTGCCTTGAGTGGGAAGAAAAATAGTCATTTGAGTCTCACCACTAATTTTGACATCTTGATGAAAAGAGAAATAATTTCCCCCCCCCCCTTTTTTTTTTTCCAAGTGAAAATATTGCAGCTGAGACACTTTGCAGACCTTTGGAGTTAGGTCCCACTATGGTTTTGGACAGAAGTCTACTCTCTGGCAATTTTTTTCCCCAGTTTTTTGCTATTTATTGGTGGAACCCATGATCCTCCTTAGCTCTCCATTAGCTCAGCGTTTGGACTCTTGCCCCTGCTCCATGTGTGGTCTCTAATACGGTGATCTGAAGTGTACTGACAACAAATGTTAATGATGTCTATTTAATCAGTCTGCAGAAGCCCAAGTCTCTTGTATCCCAAGGACTGGAGAGCTACTGAAGGAGCCAGGGTGAACAATATCCAGCAGCTCGAGCCAGCAAGGAGCTCTGTTACCAGCAGCAATAACTGGGCCAAACAAGCTTCTTCAGCCATCCTGGAGGTGTTTTCATGAGTCCTTCTGACACCTAAAACTATTCCCCTTGCTGGGCTGCTCTGGTGTGTCGTTGTCCAGGATTTACCAGCCCCTTTCTGTGCATCTCCCAGTAACCCACATTGGGTTATTGCTGATTTGAGGCCATTTAATGAAAAGCTGGTGATGTCAACACTTCACCTCTTAATCTGGTTCTGTAATAGCACAGAGAGCTCTGCCCCAGCTCTGCACGTCCTCTGCTCTGAGAGCCATCCAAGCATCTCCATTCTAGAGAGGACTTCTGCTTATTTTTGGGCCATGGAGCTGCTGCTGCTAAGGCAGGAGGAAAGACTTTGGCACCTTCACACCTCACAGCAACACTTGCTTCATTCTCTGCCTTCCTGACAGCATTTACGTTAACTTTGGTAGAAGTAACACTAGCACTGGGATGATTCTGCAGCAGAGATCACCTGTCAAGGTTATAAACCCAACTGCAGAGCAATTCCCAGACAAGAAAACACAGCAAGGTGGAGCCGCCGCTGTGGGAGTGGGTCGGGAACTTGTGAGTAACAACCGTTACCGAAGTGTAATTAACTCCTAACCAGGCATAACCAACAGCAGAAATTCAAAGGCACAGTACACGGTCACTGTCTCCGTTCAGCCAGCATGAGCCATGTCACCTTCAGAAGGAAGTTAAAACCACTCCTGGGATTATCTGTGAGAGGGGTTAGGAAGGAAAGGAATACCTTCAGAATTTGGCAACAAGAATAAATGGAACATACTCATTTCCTTTGTTCAAAAGTTGAACATTTTGTTCAGTTTCCCTCACTGATGTCTCTGTCCTTAAGTCATCAGCAATTGAGTTTTCTGGTGTTCCAATCTGCATGCCTCATTCCCAGGGAGCCGGAGCTGGTCTGGATGGCAGGGGAGAGGAGAAGGAATTGTGTGGGGAAAATTGCTGGGAGCTGGAGAAAAGCCCAGAGGCTCAGTAACTGCACTTTAATAACTCTTTTAGGGGAAAACTTAAGAAAATTGTACATTTCCAAGAGATGGAAAATTCTAATAGCTAACCATAATACTAATAATACCAAATCTGTTCTGAACACTGAAGATGTATTTGTTTGCCCAAAGCACAGCAGTGTCTCTCATGCCAGACTGGTTTCTTTTTGTTTTCTCCCCAGGATGAGCAGTTTCATGTCCTGGTGGAGTTGAAATTTGCAGTGTTCTGCTGTTAAACTTGACTGACACTGAGGTTGACATTTCTTTAGGGGTGGTGTTTAAGTCCAAATTTCACTTAACTGTCAGAGAAGTCATCTCATCCTCAAAGGGATGGCTTCTGCTGCTGAAAACTGGCATCAGTGTAAACACAACTGAAGCATATCTACACTGCAGGAGCTCTGCACTCAGCAGCTGTGTCCTGTGTCCGGAGCCAGGTTAGATCAGTGTGACCAGGAAACCTCAGACCTGCCTGGCAGCTTTAAAGCTCTGCTCCTGATGTGCCTGTCTGCCACCTGACAGCTCCTGTGTTACCTGGGCCCGTAGTCAGGCTGGTGATCCAGTTTCTTGCAGATGACTGATAATGGGATTAGTGCCTCCTCCACCCAGAATAGGACAATTGGAACCACATCAGTCGCATCGTCCTTAATGAAAGAAACACTTGTCACTGGCTGACTTGTTTACTTCTGTAAGGCTGAGCTCTTTATCGGTGCAGGGTCCTCCAGCTGATAAAGTGCTGCCACATCATGTGAAACCCATGCAAGCATAAATCAGAAGGACAGGGTGTACAGCGGCGGGGATGCCTTTGAACAGCCGAAGCGAAGGTTTCCAGTAGGTTTCTTGCACAACAGATTACGCTTGAGGCTGATGCGATTGCTACAAGTAAACTGTCACTTTGTGCCTGCTCCATGAGAAGTGCTTTCCTCTGACGTACGCAGTGTTTTCCCTGGTCGTGGTGTGGGAACTCAGATATTCCTTCTGACTGACTGGGTTTGAAGCTGTCTGAAGTTGAGAGTGTTTCTGTTAACTTCAGCCTTCATGTCTAGCTCTTAATTTGCGCTGGGCTTGCAGGATGCGTGAGGGGAGTGTCCGGGGGGAGGTCAGGATTTGGAGGTGTCCCTGAAGTTTGCCCACTTTGCGCTGAAGTTTGCTGCAGGCAGAAAAGCTGTTGGGGTGTGCTGCTGCTTAAAAGAATCTTTGAACTGTTGTGCTCCATACTCTGTAAGCTGGGGTAAGGGTTATGTTGAAGTGTCCTTTTTTGGTCAAGTATGTGTCTAGACAGCAAACTCTTAGTCATGGCTGAAATGTTTCCCTCCTGGCCTCACAAGAACATACTATCACCTTTAGAACATCGTGCTTCTGTAGAAAAAGGCTTTCTGCTCTGGAGGTGTAGAAAGCACCTGAGTGTTGCTGCAAGTAATAAAACAAAAAGGGGGGGAAAAACCTGTCTGGTTTTCCAGAGAGATTTTGGGCAGCATGTGAAGCACCATCAGCTTTTACCCACGGCAGCCCTCTAGCACTTTGAGCTTGTTCTTTACAATAGACCAGATTTTGTGTAAGAGCATCCCCTTCTTTCCAGAGGAGAGGGCAGGAACCCAATTACTCTCCATCATGGGGTCTTTGGAAGGATCCAAAGCTCAAGCAAATCTCCTGGCAGAGCTCCCTTCACCCTGCTACCTGCTGCAGAGCCGTCGTTGCAGGGAGAGAACTGATTAACGTTCATCGCTTCCTGCTTTTGGATAGTCAAAGAAAAACCAAACGCATCCCAGCAAGGCGATGCAGCTGATGACACCCTGACATACGGCTTTCTAGGCACCAAGGTTATTGCAGCAGCATCAGCAGCACCCCGGCTTTGTCCCGAGAGCAGCCTCGGCACTTCATTTGCATTCCAGCCGCGACGCCGGGGCTGCTTTTCCCACTTGAAATATATTTGGATGCAAACACACATGCAAGTTGCCACCACTGGTGCCCGAGCCCTGCTGTCTGGATAAACAAAAATCTATTTTGGATCAAAGTCCCCCTGCGCCCGCTGTGTGTGCGCCTGGTGGTGAGCGAATGGCACGTTGAGGAGGGCAGGCTGTAAATTCAAGGCAGAGCCTTTTCAGTGATCCCCCAGCAGTGTCTGGATGCTACCCAAATCTCTGCTAATTGGCCCCGAGAGACCCCCCCCATTCACTGCACCCTCATCAGTTTTCTGAGCCTGAGGGGGGATAAAATCCCTGGATGGAGTGTGTGTGTGTGGGGGTGGGTGTGTGGGCGCTTTGTATCCACATAAACGTATCATAGGTTTGGGTATCAGCTAGCAGCTCCTCTAACTAAAGAGCCCACCTGGTGCTGATACCACCAGGAACACCCGGTTTGCCCCATCATAGACAAAAGGATGGGACTTGGACCTTGTGCTGGTTTTTACCCAGTGTTTTCCAGGCAGAGCTGGAAATGGGGAGCAGGTGGGAGGAATTGAAACCGGCCCAGGGTAGTTCTGACAGTAGGTAATAAAGGATTGCAGTTTGAAAGAGTGAGAGTTGGGGCTTTCATGCTGTTAGCATAATAATGAACTGCCAGCCCCAAGGTAGACAAGATGACCTGGAAGTCTGGTCTTCCAGGAAGTGATATCAATCACTCTCGAGCTCCTCAACCCCATCCCTAATTTGCGAGAAAGGCAGCAGCGCTGCCAGCAGTACTGGGGGAGGTGGCAGGAGAATGTTTCCCCCTGGATTTAGCTCCTGCTCCAGCCTCGGGAGCAGCAGCCAGCCAAAAAAAGAGGCAGTTTCAATCTGATAAATGTTGGCACTTAAGGTCTTCTCCTGCTGGCTGCTCCCTCCTGTGAACAATTTGATTTGGGCCCCTGTGCCACTGTCCTGACACCATCTCTCCTTTTTCTGTCTGGTGCCTGATGAGGTTGTGGTTGGCTTCTCATAGGGGTTGGTGTCAACTGAGTCCATCTCTGCCTTGTTTGTTTGCTCTCTACCTATTTGTAGCTTATTAACACTTCACTGGCACAAGCAACCCCCTTTATAGCAAATGTAGACACGGACTGTGCAAGCAGCTGGCTCCTCATTCCATGGCAGAACCCTCTTCCCAAAATAAGGCTCATTTTCATTTTGTCTTCAATTAATTTGCTTCTCATAAGAAAACTGTAAATATATATGTATTCTAAGGGTTTTGGGGAAAACATTTCATTTGTCTCAGAATGCAGTGCTTGATTGTTTTTGTTTCCCTCTGTTTAATTATTAAATAAAACAATCTTTTGAAACAGAGCTTTGGTGCCGAATGAAATGAATGAATGTCAGAAATTTTCGATTTGGAAATATCAAGGAAAAAGTGTTCTGTTTCATTTTTATCCTGGTTTTGTTGGCAAACAACCTAATTAATTTAATGTGAGTTTGCTATTAGTTTCAGGGGGTTTTTTTACTTATTTTTAGTTTTTTAAGAAGAAATGCTTTCCCTTGGAAATACCAAACTGAGTGTCCAAGGGTGGAGGGCTATTTGGTAACACATACACCAACCGATGGTGGATGCTGTGTAGGCACAGAAGCAAATTTGCCTTGCTGCAGAGAGCCCATAGCTGCTGGGTGAAAGCAAAGACTGCATTTGCCATGCGGAGCAGAGGGCAAAAACCAACAAAGGATATTTGTGGTAGAGTAGGATTTTAAGTGTCTTCCTCCGGCAGCACAGGATGGTTTATGGAAGACAGAAACTCAAGGTGTAAATATGAAAACTCTCCTTTCTAACCTGGCAGCAACAGTTTCTCTCAGGTAAATCGCAGAGGTCTTACAGAGAGACCCCAGGAAGTATCTGGAAATGTTCCTGCAAAATAAATACACTTCACGTCCGCCACTGAACAGTCTGTTCTGTGAAGTGGAGCAAAATTCCATGAATTTTGTATATGCTTTCTAGTTTGTGATGGTCTAAGTTCCCTTGCTATATTCTTCCTGGTTTTTTCATACATCTTTTTGCATCTTTGCTCCAGTTGGTGTCACAGTGACCTTGTGTCCCAGGAGTTGCCACAAAGGCTGGGATGGGGAGTTTTGGCAGGGCTGCTAACTATGTGGTCTCTGCTGCCTCCCAGAATGACAAATGGCTTCTCCAAAGCTTCGTGGCACCTTCTGTGCCCTGGCCAGGGAGTGGTGGACATGGCTCCTTCCAATGCAGGTATTAAAGGACATCCCCAGAGCCTCCTCTCAGACTTGAAACTTGAGGTTTAAAAGGTTTTCAATTGTCTGTTATTTTCTGCTTTGCGCTTTTTGTGCTCAGCACCTGATGTGTAGAAAATGTACATTAAAGGACAAATAGGTTATCCTGATTGTGATAATAGTGATAATAAATTACACAAGCCGTGCAAATTGCTCCCAAAGACTGCAGGGGAGCTGGGAAGAGCACATTTGGGTTTGACCAGACCCTCAGTTCATGGCAAATCTGCTTCAGGTTTTGGTGCTTTGCATGTTGTCTTCTTCTGTAGGGCTGCATGGGATGGAGGCAGGATCTTGGTGTGGACAACCACTTTGCCCATGAGCTTCCCCTTTGCTGCTCCAGCAGCTCCCAGGGAAGAGCCACCAGGTTCCCAGCCACTGTGGTGAGGGTGGTGGAGACAGGACCCCAGGGCTATAGAGAGACCTGGGTGGTGTGAGCATGAGCTGGTCCCACCAGGGCTTGGCCACTGGTTTCTGCAGGAGCTGGTTGGAGATAAGAGAAGTTCATCCTTCTGGGGTTAGTGACAGACCCAAACATCACTTCCACTCCGCTTAGATCTGCTTATAAATGACATGTGAAACCAGCCAGTTTGGGTTTTTCTAGTTTCAGTGAGTGCAGAAAGTAAATAAATGGACTAAATAACAGAGCAGTGCTGCCAGTTCAAGTGCCTGAGAATCGTGAGCCAGGAGGAAAAAAAAATTAATCTAAAAAAAAAAATCCTGTTATTTTAGGGAAGCTGATAACACGAGAATTCCATTTGCCTCTTGTCTTCTGGGCCTGTTCAGTTTGGCCTTTTTTGTTCAACCTGGCTAGAAACCTATTATTTTGTTTAAATGAAAGATGATCCTGATACACGGCTGAAGAAGCGGTTGCAAAGCAATCCCGCCAGCTTGCGCAAGAGAATTGCAACACTGTGGGGAGAGCAGCGTGGAAGTTAAAAATTCTTTCTCATCTAATAAGCTGATGTTGTTATTAAGCACCCACAGGTAAGAAGGAAAGCAGTACACAGCTCTCACTTCAAAAGTGACTCCTGACTAGGAATGCTTTTACCATCAAACTTTGCATATTCAGTAATTCCATCTTTGTGTGCAGAAACCTCATTAAACTATGGTCAGCTACCTGTCAGACTTGTTATTTGCTACAGGCTCCTGCCTTGCTGGGACAATTTCAGGAAGCGTTTGCTGGGTGACTCATTTAGTACATCAAGGTGTATGCTCTGGGCAAGCTTTGGTCTCTGTGGTGGGCGGGTGTAAGCGAGGAAGAGGAACGAAAGAGATGTGACTTGTCTTGTGAAAGCAGAATCAAGGCTGGGTAAATGGCAGCAGAGCATAAATGAAAACATTTGACTCTTCTGCTCTGGGTTTCCTAAGAGCGTTTTCTGTTGAGCGGACTGTTGTTTGCTGAGCATAACCTCTTGCTTCTCCTTGTAAGTGTGCTACCCACTTTAATTAAGAGGGATGAAAATGGAATATTTCATCTTGCAGAGGGGGCAGGAAGAGCCGCAGCTGAGGCCCCTCTCTGGCGTACAGTGCCACGCAGCTTGACATAATCAACTGTCATCATTCATACTCACTTTGCAGCCTAATATACGATGGGCAGCAGTTGCCTTGGCTTAAAATAGCCCAAAGTTGGCAATTGCTATGAAGCAGAGTTCCTCTGGGCTGCACAAGCATGGAGCAGGTTGACCAGCGGCAGAATGACCCAATACCCTTTTGGTGGGCGCTGCTTGGAATATAGATTTGTTGAGAAAGCAGACACAGGGCTAAGGGCTGGGGAACTGCAAGTGAGGACATTTGTCACCTGGCTGGGGTAACTGGGTGATGAGCTGAAAAGAAGGAGCGAGAGGAGGTGCAAGCTTTAATATTTAAATAAGGAGGATGCTGCCCATCCTGTGCTGGGATGAAACCCTGAGCCGTGCACCTGCAACAGGGGGTTCCAAAGGGATGTGGAACAAACACGGAGACCCAGGCACGTGTGCACATTTTGGTCCTGCAGACGTTTGCAGCAGTGTGCACTAAACAGTTAACTGCCTGGGTCACAAGTGTTTTCGTGCACACGCTTCTGGGAGGATTGATGTGTTTGGCACGTGCACGAGTCCCTCCAGATAGCGCACAAAAACAGGGAGCTGCTTTGTGTGCCTGGATGTGGACGCCCTGGATTAAAGTCACCTTTGTGCTGAGGGTGAACATATGGTTTATGTATTTCAGAGGAGGGAATGTGAGATGGTGGCATGACGTGTGCTGCACAGGAGTGAAACCATTTTAGAGCTCAGTGTCTGGCTCACTGGTTCTGCAGAGCTTGAAAGAAATAGGGAGATGCGTTAAACTGGGTAATTTCAGACGTCATTGATGCTGTCCACCTTTATTATTTTTCTTCATGGCATTGGTAGGAAGGATCTCAGACAGAATCTGGTGGGGAAGGGATCAAAACCCTTGTCTGGGGGTGGCAGGGCTTCTCATTGAGTCGCACTTGCATTAGAGCCTCAAGACTCGAATGTGCATGCAGGGCGATGAATGCTGAGTACGTGGGTTCCTACCACTGTACCCAGGGATCCTCTTCCCTCTCGCAGAAGCTGAGGAGACAGCAATCCTGCAGGGAACAGCCAGAGATGAGACGCTAGTTGGGATTTGGGTTTCTGCTCAGTTCCTATTATTTTAAGGACCCAGTTCAGAAATCAGAGATTCCTATTGACCTGCATGGCCTTTACACCAAATTCAGATTTAACTTCAGGGCAGGAGCTAATGTGGACACACAGGAGGTTTTCACTAATATTGATGGGTAACAAGCCCAATTAATTGATTTGAGGCTTTGGAAAATACACCTTGGTGCATCCATATCTCTAGTCCTGGAAAGCAGCTTTTCTCCTGATTGCCCTATTCTTCCTATCATGGCATTTCCACAAAGTGTTGCAGAAATCATGGGGGAGACGCAGATGGGGAAGTCTGGCAGTGTCCAGAAACAGTGTATTTTTGCTGTTCCAGACACTAAAAATTGCAGTAGATCTTCAGGACGCTACCAGATACAGCTTTTGCCTTTGTATTTTTCATTAGTTCTCTGATGGCCTTTCAAGGGGAAGAAACACTCAGACAATGGGCTGTACAAATACTCCATTTTCCATCTGGAGAGAGGAAGTGATATTTTTTTTATGTCAGTGCTTAGTCTGAGATAATTTGTTTGTTTGCCTGGGTAGTCGTTTGGGTTTTTTTCTCCCCAAAGTGAAAACCCAGAAAATTGTGTTTTGCTGCAACATTTTGTTTTCATGCCTTAGTAATTGAAGGTTTAAGTTATTGCTGCTACAGCCTTTTTCCCAACATTAAATCAGTAATTAATGCTCACTTGTCCAAATGTGAGGGGATTTGAGCTCCAGCCTGCAGGAGAGTTTGTTGATCACCATATGAGGGTGAAAGTGAGAGACCCCTCGGTCCCTCCTACTGCGGCGTTTCTCTCGCATGGGCTATTTCAGGATTCACTCAGCTAGAAAGCGAGCATACGGCAGATTCTCCAGCCTGGTGGTTAGGGCGTGCATTTGGGAAAGAGAATCACTCAGTTCCAGTCCTTGCTTCGATGAACCTGACATTGAAAAGCTGACAATGAAAGCAGCTTTATTAATATTGCCAGCTCAGAGTGTTCAAAACTCATGTGTCAATCTCCTAAATGTTGAGATAGTAGAAAATACATCTGTATCTTTGGCTTCCTTTTACTTCCTTTTTAGGTTGGAGCTTTCGAGGGACACGTTTTCAAACTTTATCTTGTCCTAGCCTTGATCATGGTCATAAGTCCTGTCCATAAATTCTTCCTCTCCCTTTACATTAATCCCCTTGTGGCAGATTTTTGCCTCCTCTTTTTATTTTAGCAGCACCTTTGTGCCCCACAGCAGAGGAAACAACTTTTCAGTGAAGACACTTCCAGCTCCAGGGCTAAAGAACCACCTCTGCCCCCAAATCCTTGCTTCCAAAGGGGATATTCATGCTGCCTTTTTACTCTAGTGCTGAATACAACTCACCAATTGAAAAAGAATAACCTTGAAATGTCTTTTACCTATTTAGCACTATTTCAGACTGAAATGATTGCTCGTGTTTTGTTTGCAGCAGAGCCTGACCAGATTTGCTCCCAGCAACCTCATTTGAGCATCATTGTCAGGTTAGTTTTTCTGCTTTCTCTCTATATATCAAAACTGAACCAATAACTTGCCATTAAACAAACAGGCATCTGCTGACCTAGAATTAAAATTTCAACCTTAACCCACTTTATAGAATGATTCACTGGCACTTCTTGGTAAAAAACAAACTGTGAAGACATTGAAAGGATATCAGAGCCTGCGGGGATACAGCAGAGCAGCCCAAAACAAAAGACAGAGCCATGGTGGAACAGTTTGAGCACCCTGTATTAGGTGGTCAAATAACAAAGGCTGGGATCAATTTTAGCTTTCAGCTCTACCTGCTGCTCCTGGGTAACCCTATTCCACATTAACAACACCAACCGGTAGCTGCTCGTGAATAATGGATCTTTACTAACCTGCAGTGAAAGGCACCAAAGTGTAATAATACATGTGAGCAAGGTAAGAGAGGGAGCAGAGGAAGGAGTCATCCTCCACTGACACGAGCTGACCTGAAGTCTCCCAGGGATGATCGGGTCCTGTACTGGAGATTGTGGACACAGGAGTGGGGTTTCTTCAGGCACTCCTGTTCCACAGCTCCTGCTCCAAACACCAGGTCTGAGCCTGAGCACATCACTTGGAGATTTGTGCAGCTCCTGTGGGCTCCTCGCTGCACACGGGGCAGACGGGATGATCTGGGGAAGGTGCTGTTTTGCTCATTCCCCAGTTCAGTCATTAACATTAGAGGAAGAGGGTCTCAGAAGCAGATAAGCTAGAATTTTTTTAAAAAAAATTATAAACAAAATAATAACCCTTTCCAAGATCAGCAGGGCTTCTCCATTTCTTTAGCAAGAATATGTGAAATGCAAGCAGCCTTCCCTTTGCGTCTTGTGGTGCCAAAATAATGAGCTGGAGCAGGTTAGAAGAATGCAGTAGTTAAAAGTAATACTGCTTTCAAATTCACCACATTTGAAGAAATCCTTGAAGAATTCCTACAGACGCCTTAGTGGCTGATTTCAAACTAGCTTCGGTTCAAAACATAACATGCTCTGACATGATCCCAAGGGACACCAACATAATTTGTTCTTATTTTGAGTTGTTATGCATAATAAGGTCATGTTCCAGAGATAAGACCACTCTAAGATGCATGACTTCAATTTTGGAAAATAATTCCCTTTCCTACACTGAATGTTTCATTCTTTGCAGGCTCAAAAGAGCTGAAGAAAATGAAACGGCCTTTAAGTAGCAGTCGTACGCTCACCTATGGCTTCCCGGTCCCCAGCTGTAACCTTCACAACATTCGACTGTTATTCCTCAGTTGAATATTTTAAAGATTGGTCATGCCCATTAATATCTTTGTTCCAGCTGTGTCTTGCTGAATGGTGTGATATGGTATAAACCAGGATTCGTAAAAGTTCCTTGGAAGTGACTCAAGAGAGATTGGGGATTTTCAAAGAGTTGTTTTGAAATGTTAATGGTTGTTTAAGAGCAACGACAAGTCATTTCAGCTGGGGATGAGTCAGTTGAAAAGGTTCTTAAAGCAAGTTGGTAGGAGTCAGAAAGACTTGGGGAAAGCAGGGAAACTGGTGTTTTGCTAGAACGGTTCAGAGTGGGAATTGCAACTCTGTTAGCAGGAACAATATTCCAGTAGCTTTAAAACACTTTAAAAACTAGAGACTTTCCTGACACCAGAAACTCTCTGAAGTACCTTGTTTGCACATAGGCAGGATGCGAGCAGTGGCTGGAGGTGCTCCAGCTTTATCCCTGTGACAGAGGGAGGCGTTCAGTGATGGTTGCACTGTCTTTGGAAGTCCCATTGTGGGATCTGATAGAAAAGAGAGTTTGTATGTGTATTTTCTTCGCCAGCTTGACCAACTGCTTGTGAGGATGCAGGGTTGCAGTGAAGTGGCAGCTGGAAAGGCTGAGTTCATGTGGATGGGGAGGGTTTGGGCAAGATCTTGGGCAAGTCGCTTCGTTTGTGAAAGGGAGAAAAGAATTTTTCTTTTCTTGTCAGAGAATTGCAAAGTTAGGCAATTATGAATCACAAAGCTGAACAATGGGATCTGTAATAGTAGACTTATATGGAATATCCACCTATATTAAAAAATGGATCTATAGGAATAATTTTTTTAGACCTGGTTAGATTTGTGGGTTCTCAAGTGCTTTGTCTTAACCAATGATTTAGCTCAAACTAGCTCACAAAATACATCTTCATGTCCTAATCTAGAAGAAGCTTTCAAAAGGGGAAAGCTAGATTCTGTAATTTCAGTCTGAAGGTGATCATCTGGTGTAGGAAAGCCACCAGGATTTGGCTGCCTAGATGTAAATGATCTTTCAAACAGTGATGTGACATTGGCTCTCTCTTCCCCACCATCACTAATCCTTAGCTGGAAAGACACTTGGGCTGTTCTTCTTGTGATAAAGTTGGCCTTGCAACTCTAGTCTCAAGATTAAAGGAATGAGTCCTGAGTATTAGTTGTAGGGCAACGAGTGAGATTGGAGGGAGAGAGTTGTGTGGAGGAGGGACCTCGCTCGTGAAGGTAGCTGGCATCAGCCACATAAGCTTGCTGAAGGCAGTGGGTGTTCAGTACACAATCCTCCACCTTCCCTCTACGAAGGTGGCTTTGCTGCAGCCACGCATGCCTGGCCATGGTTTATTGCCAACAGAACGAGCCTTCCCAGCAGGAAATACTGCAGCAATAATCTTACCAGTGGCCAAGACCAAGCTGTAAAGTTTTCCGAGGCCACCGCTGCATAAATAACCCATTGCAAAGGCTCGATTTAAAGTCCATAGAGTCGTAGATGTTTCACGAGGCCAGAAAGCAAAGAGAGGCAAGTTAGGGGCACAGTTTATTTCACAAGCATAGGAACCGGGAAGTCTGGGCTGTATTTACCCAGCTGGAAGCAGGCTTCACAGCTATTTATTCCTAGGTTTTGCCTCAGGTGTGTATTCTCCCATTAGGGCTAAGTAGCCGGAACAGGCCAAATACATCTGAGGTCACTTTTGGCTAATTAACATTGCAACAAGTGCTGATTAATTAGTTTGGGCCTGAAATTAGCTGAGATAATTTTTGCAATGGCACAGGCCATAGATTTATGAGACCTTCTTCTCCAAGACAAACAGTACTCTGAAAACATTGTTTGTACAGAAACCTTCATTCAGCCTGTAAATTACTACCTGGATTTCTCAGAACTTCAAGAGTAACTATTTCATCTAAATACATGGTTTTATTTCTTTTTACCTGATGGAAAAACTTGCCAAATCAGGCTTCCATCCAGTCATGATCACTTGCCTTATCACGAACCTCTTTGCTTGATGTGTTCTTGTATGTTAGAGCCACTTAACCTTTGGAGATTGAGATCCAGGTTTGCAGAACTGCTGAACGTTGCAGCAGGCAAAAGATGTTGAGGTCCCACTGAAAAACCCTGATGTTCTCTAATCATCAACATGCTTCATACACAGGCTTGCTGACTTCAACAACTTAATAAACTACCAATTTCGGAGGTGATTTACTACCGTACTATTGTGGGTGTCCCTGACTTCCAGATATCCAGCAGTCCAGGCTATCAGACCTCAAATATCATGGGGAAACTCCCTTTATGCTTACAGAGAGCAGCTCTGCCCTTTGCAGGGTATATGCCAGAGATGTGTGCTGGGAATACTTTGTCAGATGGCTGATTGTAGAGTTGATGTTGCGTGAACAGAGATGTTTAGGAAATACTGGACTTGCTGATTAAAGACCTGCTGATGCTGCCGGGTCAGAACGTGCAAGAGAGGCCTCTGCCCATGCTAAGGAAACGTATGCCTATATTAATACAGTGTATAAGACCTCCCTGTATGTGGATACCCTGCCATGAGCTCTCCTGTTGGAAGTCTGTCTGGGGGTGTGGAGCTTTCCGCTTGGCCTTTGGCATTTTGATAGGCAGCTGATGAGGAGCACAAAACCTTGTTTCTGGTCAGCTCCCAGGCCAGCTCCCCAGGGCATCCCATGGCTGGGGCATCAATGGAGAGATGCGCAATGCAGAACATTTCTACTAGTGAAGGAAAACAAAAAATCACAGAGTGGCTACAAGGGGCTGCCAGTTCTCAAGTCCAGAACCGACCCATGATGTCCTTGGGGCTACTGGGGTACCCAGAGAGGGAAAGACAGCCCAGGTCTTAATATGCCACAAACCGCCTCAAACCCAAGAAGTGTCAAGTGAGGTGTTTAGGGCTCAGCAGCTGTAGTTGTTGTGGTATTTTGCCATTGTGGAAGGAGTGGTTTGTAACTTAGTGCTCCATCCATCCAGCCCACTCTCAGAACTCTCCTACTCTCAGCTGGTTTTGGCTGGACAGCCTTGCAGGGTTGCGGTCCTGGTGCCAGGTACAATAACCAGCTGCTTCTGGGGGTTAAAAAGCTTCAGCTCCTTGCAGAGGTTTGCACAGAGGAGCAGACGGTGTGAAGCAGCAGTGGGCTGCCAGGCTGCTCTCCTGTACAGCCATCAACCACCTCTGATGGCAGCTACAGAGATTATGTCTACGGTGGCTCACTGGGGCTGTTGCTATTTCAGTCCAGCCCACCCTGCACTGAGTAAAAGCAGAGGACATATTCCCTCGCTATGGTGCATATCTGAGCTACGTTAAACCTTGATGATGATTATATAGAACCCATCTGATGCAATTTTTTCCTTATTCAGCTTTTCCCTTCTGCCAGTTTGATAGAGTTTTTTTGTAAGTGATTATTGGATTTTAACATGTGCTGTCCAGAGGGACCCCATAAAAGTTCATCTGAAGCACATTTTTGCTACTAAAGCCTCTTTCGTTGCAAGTTTTTCTCCCTCTCCTCGTTTGCTTTGAGCTGAAAGGAGCTGGCAGGGTTGGCTGTTGCCCAGAGCCAGGAAGTATTAGAACCAGTCTGGCAGGAGGCTTCTCTTCCTTGATGGGACTCTTCCCAAATGAAAATTTATGTGAATTTGCAGGGCCTTCATTAAGTGAGACCATGATTAGTAAAAAAAGTCTGTGTTGCAAAGGGTCTGTTTATCCCAGTGGATAAAGAAGGTGGATAAAGTGGCTACAGAAGCTCCCATAGTTGTCACAAGTGATCCTACAGTGGATAATCCTGATACAGATGGCAAGCTCAGAGGAACCTCCACAACGCAAAGTCCTTTGGCACTCTTTTGCCAAAGATGAAGTCACTGCTGTTGATGCTTCATTTCATTTCATTTACTTTCATTACTGGGGATTGACTACAAATTCCTGACCATGGGTGATCATTAGTGCTCCCGTCAGGGCAGCAGTTACGTGCCATGAGCCAGTGCTCTCCAGGTAGTTGTAGCTGAGCGTATTATTCCATTTCACAGCCTGCTCGGATGCTTCCTGCACCACTGGCACGTGCTGCTAAATGGCTGCCTCATGTCCTATCCCAGAAGGAATGAGTAACACGGACCCTCAGACTTAAGAGCATTGTGTTAAGTGTTTTGCTGGGAGCTAACATGGACCAAAGTCTTCTGCTTGGATTTCCCTTCTCATGTGATTGCTCCAACATCCATTGTAATCCTGTTGTCCCAGAGCTGCTTCATAACATCTTGTCCCATAAGTCTCCTTCCAACCCTTGTTCTTGCAGCTTGTTGAGCTTTTCTTTGCCACTTTCTCCTACAACACCCTTTCCCTTTTTGTGATTTCCTCTCTGAAGTTCTTTCATATGTAACCACAACTAAATCCTCCCCAGGTTTCATTATCCATTCTGCTGCTTCTGCTCTATTTCCCATGAAGTCTGAGCTGGTTTTCTCACTATGCTTCAGCATACTGTCCAAATATTTAATAGTACCTAATGCATTTTCTTCTCAGCTACATACTTGAGGGAAACCTTTACATTTCAGGCTCTCTCTCCGCTGTCCTGCTGAAAATCAAGGTAGTCTAAAAATCCCCAAATGGTTGCATAAAACTGACTCTCTGCAGTATTAGGACCCAAACTGCCCTGTGCAGCTTAGCAGAGGCAACAGAGTCAGTTGGTAAATTCATTTCCCTCAGTTGTTAGTGAAGGGGAAAAGGATCTCCAGAGGGCAATTCATCCCAAATGTTTTAGGTCTGACTGAAATGCTTTTCAAAAGGTGCTTGTTCCTCTTTGGCTTCTGCTCTTTTCAGCCTGATGGAACTTAAAAATTCAGGGTAGTCTTCAAATACTGGCACCTCTATTTGGCATGCTCGTGCGCATCATGAATTGCCTTTGAACAGTGATGTTAGCAGCGACAACACCTTGTTAGCTCTTAATTAAGCTTAAACAAGGTAGAAATGATGAATTCAGGCTGATCACAAGGTGATATGATGACTTGAATTTACACTGGTCAGATCACGAGCTCAGGCTTTTGAGAGAGACTGGAAAGTTGCATTGCATGGTAGGCGCTTCTTCCCTAGTTATGCCACGATAAATTCAGAATCAAACCATCAGCACATTTGTAGTCATTTGATATTTAAATCAGGTCAGGATTTTAAGCCCTTGCTGGCTCTTTAAACCTGAAGCAATGCTTGCTGCACTGGATAAGCATTTGCCAGTGGAAAGTCCTTCAGTGGCCTCTGAGCTCCACACCTTGCATGCGAGTTGTAACAGAAATAACAGTTTGCTGCACATTTTGCTTGGTTTGTGGTTAATACACAGTGGAACTGGGAAATTAAGCAGACCTATAAATAGCAAGTCTTATATATACACCTGAGCCTCCTGAGGTTTGGACCACCTGTGAGGAAACTTGAGCTGGAGCTGCTGAACACCTTCAGCTCCTCTGAGGGGACATTGTGAGCAGGGCAAAGCGGTCACACCACCCTTTCCCTCCCTCCCAAAAAGGGCTGTAAGTGCCAGGCAGGAGTTGGGTGCTGCCTGTCAGGATACAGTTGGCAGCATCCTCTGGCCTGGAGGAAGGTGTACACATGGATGTTCAGGGGCTTAGAAGTGGCTTGGTGGCAGCCAGCCCCATAGTGTCAGTCCCACTGTGAAGCTCTGGAGAAGTTTTGGGTTGCCCATCTTGCTACAAGGCCCTGAGTGGAGCAGGAGTGGACCTGCAGGCTGGGACAGGCAGGGAGCAATCCTGCATCAGCCCTTTCCCTGTGCTACTCCCAAACTGGGGACAGAAATAGAAACCAAAAGTTAGCTGAAATCAACATTTCCTGGGTGGAAGTCATTCTGGTTTTGAACTGGGAAGACAGAAGCTGTCTGAGCTGTAGATGTGAGCCTGCCGAGCCTGAGCAGAGCCCTAGACCCAGCCTGGGCTCCAGTGGCGGGGGTCACCCCTGTCATGCTGTAGCACAAGCCAAGAGTTTGCTTTCTTCTTCTTCTGGTTCCTCTGGAAGGAAGATCCCTGAATGTGGTTTGGATGGTGATGGGCTGGAGAGCGACGAGGGACAGATCAGCAAAGGATTGTGTGTTCGTGCTCTGGTTCACGAGGAGGCACAGGCTCCAAGTGAAACTTTCTCAGGAACATCTCTTCCATGGCAACTCTCTACTAGGAGGGCCGAGCTCCTCTTTGCATGTTTTCCTCTCCAACCTGACCACCTGGTTTTGCAGGACTGGTAGGAGCTGCCTACCTGGAGCCGCAATGTCTTGGTCTGGTGTCACAGAGGTGATGGGCCAGAGGTGGGGAAGAGACATTCACACACATGCTTGTGCCCACACACATGAAAGCTCATGAGATTCATCCTCTTAAGAAGCCAAGATGAAGAGGCATGGAGAGAAGATTTAAAGATTTGTCAAGCAGGGCTCAATGGTAATGTTGTTTCACAGGAGTGAGTACATAATAAAGCATACTTACGTGTTTAAGTCAGTCACGGCCCCTCTGCCTTCTCCACATGCAGATCCCATCAATAGCAGCTTTATGCAGGCAGGAACATAACCTGGGGACTCGAGCACCAACACGGTGTCAGGGGAAGTTAGTGCAAATTGCTGCATCGGCTGGACATTAAAGCAAGGAGTGATATCACTCTTAAAATAAGAAACCTAACGTAATGTGCTTTAATAGCTGAATAATTGCTACAAGCAAAGAAGGAGGCTTTTGTGAAAGAGGATCAGTGAGAGCCAGGAGTGAGTGCTCATGACATCACGGCAATGCACAAGAGAAACTTTATTCTCACGGCTCCGCAAAAAATGGCTTGTCAAGCTGCCAGTCCCAGATAACTTGGTGGGAGACATTAGAGAAGAGTTAATAAGATGATTGATTTACAGCTGGAAAAAATTAAGGAGTCTGAAAATTGACAGGCTGACATTGTTTGAAAGGTTTGCCAGAAGCCTCCCCCATGTCTTTTGAAAAGAAGGTCAAATGCTTCCATCAGTCTTTTGCACCCAAATTTGGAGCTTGCAGCTTTTCAACAGGTATTCTGGGGTCTCGCTGTCAGTTCCCCTTCATGGGAAACAGTTGCGAAACTATTATCATCCTAATTTAGCTGCGTAAAAATAGATCTTAAAAGTCTATACCTTCTTATGGGAAGAAGTGGGTTTAAAATAATTTTATTTTAATTTACCAGCTGTGGATCAGATCCAAAACCTTTATGAAACTTCTGCATTTCTTATTGCTGGATTTGAGTGCAGCATGTTTTCTTTACTCGTTAGGGAAAATTGTCAACTTTGTCTCAACTCTGTATATATTTTTACGGTGGTTTGCTAGCACAAGCGAAACTAAGGGTCCTTTCACAACTTTTGGAGCTGGTCCATCGTATTTTTTTTTTTTAAGAATTTACTTTGTAAAAATACTTGTTAAGATTGAAACACATGATTTACTGTTGATAGAAACAAAATCCCATGGACACCACATTGTGTCTTTGTAAAGAAACAACCTTTCTACTTAGAGTGAAATTTCTTAGGCACAATGGGAGAGTCAGCTCCAGGAGCTTCCCTGCACCTTGGTTGTCTTCAGCGAAAGGCAAACACACTAATTGCAAGTAATTATTGAGAGACAACACTTCCAAGTTTTCAATCTTCAACCACCCTGCAGAGTTGTTAAGAACAGGTTTTTATTTTCAGTATGATTATGTTTGATCCGTCAGTTACACAGCTCATAGGGACAAGTCTGGCTTTCAAAAGACACTCATGGGTTTCCAAATACATAAACCAACTTGCTTCAAACTGAATTTGATTCAGACTACACAGGGGAAAAAAACCAACAAGACCAACCTCGCAAATGCATGTGCAAGTTGAGAAAAATGATGTAAGATGTAATGAACAGCAATAAGAAAGACAGGATGTTTCAGATGAAGAGGAAAGAAGAGGACATACGGCCAAACATCAGCAATATGGACTTTGAGGTAACAGGAAATGTAGTAACTTTACATCCATAACTCAAGTCTCTTATTGAAGCCACTTAGCAAAGTGAGTGTCTGAAAAACAGCAACACGATTGATGAACTTAAGTCTCAGGGAAAAAAAAAAAGTAAACTCTGTTAGTTTTCACATGAGATAACTATCAAGCTGTTTGGGTTCTGGAGATAAATGGAAAGGACCAAGGTAAACTATAGAGGGGAGAGCAGCTGAAGAGGTTCATTGAAAACTCTCTGGTGTTTGAGTCTGACTGACTTCGAAGCCAGCTGAGTTTTACCAAGAACTTATCTCTTTATTTAAGACATATTTAGATCTTATCTTCATCAGACGAACTCCTTGCTGTATCAACAGTCTGATGAGCTATCCTAACTTTTGGAGTCTTGTGGAGTAGATCTACTTCAAGAGTGGTGCTCTGCACTAAAAACCTCCAAAACAACTCAACAACAAATCTCCCACACTAAAAATACTCCTCGGTTTTACCTAAATGTATGCAATTAATTCCATTTCCTCCTTTGGAATAAGAGCCAAGCGATACATTTGATGGCTTTTGAGTGAGGAGGCTTTTGACAGTGTTTGGATTGATGCTCTCATAACTTAGGGCAGCACTGTCTGGAGGAAATCGCAGTCTGCAAGATGAGATTTGGATATACGCTTGGTTGAAAACACCTTATCAGAACAAAAACAGTCTTAACAAGCACAGTAACTGATTAGGCATTTAGCAATGTAACATTCAGTAAAAACTGTAGAATGGTATATTTAAGAATACAAATGCGCAAGCACCACATCAGAATTAGTCTACCAAAGAACAGCGTGGTGTGAAAGTGGATCACAAGCTAAACATGGACGAGTGCTGCAATATACTGGCAATTCTCAGTCAAATCGCATTCAGGGATGTATGAAGGTAATTTCTTTGCTTTCTTTGCACTCACATCATGTCCCACTTTGAATCTGGTACAGTCAAAATAGACAGAGACAAGTCAGAGGCTGGAGGTCAGCAGAGGGATGCAAAGGGCAGGAAGGATCAGCTGCAGGGAGCAGCCGAGGAAGGTCAAAGTGTTTGATCCAGAGGAGAGGAGCAGGAGGTGACTGTGACAGCAAAGAGATGTAGGAGATCAGTGACTGGCTGGTGCCTTTACACTGCAGGCAGAAAAACCCAGCAGCTTTACTGGGGCTTCTGCAGCCCGGCAGAGGAATTGTGAAGTCAGTGGCTGAAACTCTTCCCTTTCTAGAAAACTTTTTAAAAAACCTCATTGTAAAGTTTATCAGAAATGCTGTTTCCCAGGCGGGCAGCAGCGAGGAGGTGTGGGGATGCTGGTCCTGGCTCTGGCTCTGGCAGAAGCAAAGAACCAGCAAGGGCTGCGAGGTGCCACCAGCAGCAATGACCAAGGCTCTACAGCTGCCCAGCTCCCACCCAAACCAGTTGGCAGTGAAGGGGCGATCCCAGAGCTATCCTGGCCGATTTTTGTGAGAAAATTAATGGGGCAGAAGAGAGGTAGATGTCCTAATGTCCCTGCCCTCTTCTTGATTGTAGAGCATCCCTGTTCATCATTTGTGGCACTTTCATAATACCAATTTATTTTTAGTGAAAACAGTTTTTGTCTTTCTCATAAACTTATTTCTTATTGACCATTTTTCTAACCACAATGAAACCTTTTCTTTCCTTGTACTCTGCTTCAGAGGTTTGCATTTCTGAGGAGGTGAGGTGTGATCACTGGTGGAGTCAGGCAGTCAGGCAGTCCTTTGAAATACCAGACTGGTCATTTTTTTCAAAAAAATTAAAAGCCCAACTAAACCAGAAACCAGCAGCTCAGAGGTTGGGAGGCATGGAGAGATTATTGCTAAGAGGAGCAAAACAGGGGGATAAAATGTCTAGCGTTTGAAATGTCCTTTCCATAGTGACACAGTTCTCTCTGTTCACAGATGACAGAATACATTCAAAAATATTCCAGCCGGCCTTAAAGACACTGCTTTAGGAAATCTAAGGTTGCCTAATGGACTGGAATATAATCTCCACGTTTTCAGTTGCCTCTATTTTACCCAAATCATTCGCTTCGATAATTAAAGGATAATGAGCCGACCAGTTTTCCCCTTTGTAACCAACCCTCTCTGGATAGAGATTCAAAATAATAATTAAAAAAGAAAAAAAAAAAAAGAAAAAGAGGAGTCCTGTCTACTGAACATGCCTGCAGATAATAGGAATATCCTTCACTTTCCCTCCCCTGGGGTTTCCTCGCTACAGTCCATCAGTCAGCTGCCACACCGTGGGGGTGTTATTAGGGGCCAGTGAGGAGGCTGCTCTCATGCAGGACAATCCATCAAAACCCAAGGTCCTCATACAGGTAGATCCTCCCTCCTAGCCCACGAGTTTGTATGCGCCCAGGGAGAGAACTTCATTGATTAGACAGAAAGAAAAATGGACTAATCCTAATTACAGCATTTCTTAAACTTTTCCTGACCTCTCCCTGATGCTGGCACCTCTTGGACCCACTGCCTTGCCCAGCTTGTCATGAGGACCAGGGAAAGGCAGGGCTGGTGTTAGCCAAGAAGAGGTGCAGGAACCAGCATTTTCTGCTTTTCAAAAAATCTAGTAGAAAACCAAAAGCAGCATGAACAAATTGAAGCAGGAAAACATCCCTAAATCTTTATGTTCAAGTGTGCGTGGGTGGATTCACACCACCCAAGGCAATGGCTGTGACCTTCATTCCCTGTCCCCAGTGGGGACATGTCTAATCCTCTGAGGGAGATTTAGGCTGGACATTAGAAAGAATTTTTTCTCTGCAAGAGTTGCCCAGCACTGGCACAGGCTGCCCAGGGAGGGGGGTGAGTCGCCATCCCCTGAAGTGTTTAAAGGGCGTAGAGAGATGAGGTGCTGAGGGACATGTCTTAGGGGTGACAAAGATTAGAGTTAAAGGCTGCACTGGATGATCTTGTAAGTCTTTCCCAACCAAGGTGATACTGTGATGTCAGCAGCAGTGATTACTGGAATAATCTCCCAAGGGAAGTGGTGGATTCCCCTACATTGGACAGTTTTAAGGCTCAGCTTGACAGGGTGCTGAGCCAGCTCATTTAAACTGTAGTTTTTTACCTTGCAAGGTTGGACTAGATGATCCTTGAGGTCCCTTCCAACCTGGTATTCTATGATTTTTCAGCAGTGCCCGGCCTTTTACAAGCAGCAGCTCTCCTGGCCTATAACCTTTCTTATACAAGGAGACTGAGCACCTTATTGACCAGGGCTGGGATTTCACAGGATCTGGATTTCAAAAAGTGCCTTGTGTAGTGACAGTGTCAATAAAGACAGATCAGCATTTGATATTTTCAAGGGGGCAAAGTTCCTTCTTCCTGCTTTTCTCCTAAAAAATACCCATTGCCTATCCCCTTGTCACAGTCTGCTGCCCCTATCCACTGGAGGCATAAATAAATTAGTTACGAGGTTTTCCAAGCAGTAAACTTACTTTAAAATAAAAAAAAACAAACAACACAAAACCCAAAAAGAAACACAGCAGTATCTAACAGCTTTCCGTGCTAGAGTTTGGGAGCTTTTCAGAGCCATAAAATATTTATTTTCTGCCTTTTTTTTTCATTAGGTCTTAATTCTCAATATTTTATAAGAAGTTAAATTATCCAGGAGAACTGAGCTTTCATTTTTTTTGGAGGAAAAAAAAACCCAAACCAACAAGAAGCATTTGCCCAATTAGAAAATGCCCATCAAGCTCAGAGCACTGAGAACATTTCTGAAGGAGAGAACTGAGCACATAAAGAACAGACCCCCCAAAACTTTAAAAACTCCAGAACTGTTTCTTTTTTGTTCAAAGAGGATCACTTTTAAGAACTTAAAAGAGAGGATCAGGGAAAATATGAATTTGAGGACCCAAATTCTAGCTGCAGTCCTGGGACTCTCTGTTCGAACTCTGTTGGCTAAGAAAAAACATTTGGGGTTTTTTATATATATAAAAATGTAAAAGCTCAGGAGTGCTTCTGTCTGTGCCAAAGCACCAGGTCCCATGAGGGTCTTAGAGTCACTTGGCTCAGCCAGGAGGGAGGGAAGGGAGACTGGGAGAAAGGGGACATGTTTCTATCAGAGGAAAGCCACTGATAAAACAGGTGAAAAACCCGTTTGTGGTGTCTTCTCCTAGACACGACAAATCAGTTTGGCCGGAACAGAGTGCAGAGCATGGTCTGCCTTGGCACAGCTGTAACTTATGGGCAAACAACAGGTAGGAATTTCAGCCTCCGAAAAAAGGGAAGGGGTGAGAAACAGCCGTATGCTGTGGCCCAGATGTGGTACGTAGGAGACACCAAGTGAGTGGCGACATGGGTGGGAGGAAGTGGCCCGTGGGCAGCCATCTGTATCGTCCTCAGTGGGAATGCACGGATTGATGCCAGTTTGCTCCAGCAGAAACCCAACTTTGGCATATTTCAGACCCTGTCTAACCACAGAAAAATTTCTCCCATGACCCATTTCTGCAGCAGGCCTAGCCAGGCTCTCTGCTGGCACATCTGGGGCCTCACGGTGCCAGGAGATGTCACCTAATTGTCCACATGGAGGCAGTTTTCTGCCTCCCCCTTTGCCTACGCAGAGGCTGGAAGAGAGCTACAGCCCAGGGAGCAGCACCGGGTGCCTGCAGTTACTGACCAACGAGCATCGCTAGAACGCAGCATGGTGGGGATTGATCTTGCTGTAACCGTCCTCACTGACGGTACACAGTTAAAGGTTATTAATTGTGAACTCACTTGTCAACATTGTTCCTTGGATGGTAAACCAATTTAAAGCTGGGCTTGATGCAAAGAGGTTCATCCTTCCCTCGATGCACCAGTCACCCTCTCTCAGCACTATCTCCATCCCCACCCCCTCCTTGTCTCCCAATTTGGGAAATAATTTGCATTCTTCCTCTGAAAGCATTAATTGTGAGGAGAACAAACGGAGTCCCAGGCAATTTGAACCAGCCTCATTACTACACTGAGGGCTTGTTTTGAACCAGCGTCCGTCAAAACAACAATTGCAATGCCCTGGCCCAGCACCAAAACTGTACTGGGAGGGCTGGTGGGAGAGACGGAGGTTTTGTTCTCCAGGAGCCAGTTGTGCACCTTTAATGATGACTATTGCAGCCAGCTCCTGGCTGATTGCTGCACAGCCCAGTGCGTCCTTTCCCGCATCGAGCCCTTGTTACCCAGCAGCAGGATGAAAACCACGGGCAGGGACACGCCGCCCCTCCACGCTGCTGCCCACCATGCGACGGGGCTCCCAGACAATGTCCCGCTTCTGTGGCCAGAGACCACCCGCAGCAGGAGATGCCACTTGCAATTAGGACTTGTTTGTTGTCTGCCTTGCCTGACTTTGTCCCAGCTGGAGGAGAGCTCCAGCCTGGGCTAGGACAAGACATGAGCAAAGTTCTTTGTGGAGCGCCTTGGCTAAAAGGGCTGGAGTGCCTTCTGCTCCTCTGTGTGGGAGGATGGAGCTACTCAGAGGCACAGGGATGGCTGCACAGGTTTTCAGCCAGGCTCTGCAACAGCTCCTGCTGGCTTTCTTTCCCCTCTCTCTTCATGCTTCTTTCCTTTTGTCCCAAATTCCCATCTTCAACTACTTCTCAA
Source organism: Todus mexicanus (assembly GCA_013389965.1). NCBI lineage: Eukaryota > Metazoa > Chordata > Aves > Coraciiformes > Todidae > Todus > Todus mexicanus. The sequence continues at coordinate 24,978 of WEIS01011759.1, forward strand.
CTCATTCGATGGCATGAGCTCAGCTAGCTTCAGGTGTCTTAGTAAGGGACAGAAGTCAATGTGGGGAGATGGGAGTCCAGGGCAGGGCTAAAGATGCGCCTGCCTTTCTCCATGACCTTTATGGAGATCAGCCCCTTGACTTTCCTTCCCTCCTCCCGATCTCACTGGATTAAATTGCTGCATTTTCCTAAACTGGCTGGTAATTCTTGAATGGGTGAGAAAGACATAAAGAAGGAAAGAGAAGAAGGATTTTGCGGCAGCAGCCGAGGCTGCTTGGACCCAGAGATTTTGTTTTCAGCCCACCTCTGCTTTCTTCCAACCACTAAGAGAGTGCTGGTAAAAGAAAAGCAACCACAGATCAGTATAAGGGTAGAGGCTGCTGCCAGTGGGGCCAGCAAACTTCCCCTGCTGCTGGATCAGCTCTGTGGAATGATCACTGCATTCAGAAGCACCTTAGCGCTGTTCTTGCTAGAGGTAAGAGCAATCATTCCAACAGCTTTCTTTGTGTTTGCTCTTTGTAACCTCTGCTGAAATACCAGCACGTCAGAGCAAAGGAGCTGTGCTGAGCCTGCTTAGGGATAACGGCTTTGATAGCCGGGGCTGTACGTGTGCAGCTCATCACCACCACAGTTCTCATACAAGCGCCCAGCTGATATAAAGTGGTCCTCAAACGGTCTAATTGTAACTGTTTTCTCTAAACATTTACAACCAACAAAATGTGCCTGTGTACGTTTAGCAGAGGGCCAAGGAGAAAAGCAGCAGCTGCTCCCCACATTCCTGCTGGAGCTTGTGTATATTCCGGTGCTCTTTAAAGCAGCTATTTACGTTTGCATTTTGGAGCCCTCTTCACTTCCTGAGCAGACTTGGCCAAATCCAGCACTGCTACAAAGAGGGGGCACTGCCCTGATGTCAGCACAGCCATGCTCCCCTCTACTGGGCAGGATGATGACCTGTGTTCTTTTTCCACGATGCACATGTGGGTCTTCTGCTTTGCTTGTCCTTAAGAAACCAGGAGCTGCCACCTTGCAGCCTTGCAGGAGCACCCCAGCCATGGGCTATGCTGGAGAACTGTGTCAGGCTGGTATCTCATGGCCAACCATGGCACCACCTGAGCTCACACCATCCTCTGGGGTTTCCCCACTTCTTGCCCAAGCAGACAGGGATGCTGTAAGTTGGGGCAGCTCAAGGCTGGCAGCCACGGGAAACCACCTTGGGTGTCCCAGCTTCACCCGCAAATGCGTATCGCAGCACTACAGCTCTTCTGCTTTGAAATGGGAGCACGGCTACTCACAGAATGGTTTATAGCTAGAGAAATTGTGTTGGCCTCAGAAATGAGTGCAGACCCAGCGTGGAGGGGCTGCAGGAGCCAGTCTGGCTTTCAGCTCAGCAGGAGCCATGGCTCGGCTCTTATCGGCTGCTTCTGAGATGGAACGAAGCGGCTACGGAACGTAGGCTGTGAGGAAAGAAAGCGCCATCCGGCAGCTCTGTGTTGGGCTCTGGAGAACAGTATTTTTATCAGGCAGCATGTGGTAATTTCAGTCTTTCCTTGCTTAATGTTGTCTCAGAGCAGCACAAACCCCATCTCGTTCCTTACAAACTGTTCATTCGGATGAGGTCTTCATTGCCCAGAGATGAAATTTTGCCAAGACGGGGGCGGGGGGGAAAGACAGGCAGTTGAGGGTGTCCTCCTGGGATCAGGCTCACCTCAGGAAGGCTGCGTACCACCAAGGTGTGTGTCCCTGGGACATTGCCAGGCGAGGTGCCTCTGGCCATCTCGCTCCTCTCAGCATCAGGTGGACCTTGCATTAAAATTGCCTGTGGCTTTTCTTGGTTGGCAGATGGTGCAGAAGCATCCTCTTCCTCAGGAAGCGCTGTTGGATAGGCTGCTCAGTGCTTTGCTGAGATGGGGGAACCAAAGTGTTTTCAGAGCATCACACCCAGAGCACCAGCATCCCCCAGCTGTGGCTCAAGGGGTGCAGCCCTAGATGGAGCAGGAGGCACTGTGTGAAGGGATGGATGTGTCCCAGTGGCCATCAGTCCCTCACGGGGCTCTGAAGGGAAATTCCTCTGGTGCTGTGTCGTGTCATGGATTAAATTCCTTCTGAAAGGCAAAATCAAAGCTTGTGGGTGTGGATTCCGAGGAGCCATAGGTGGTGTCTACAAGGTGAACACTTCACTCCTTACGAAGAATAAAACGTGTGAGGCTGCTGAGGCTGGTTTCAGGAGCCCAGAGCTTTCTGACTTTTGCTTACAACACGTCTTGAATCTGCAGGTGATTGAGATACCTGGTCAGGGGAAGTGGAAAAGGGCATTCAGTTGCTATGTCTGATGCCTCTTCTCCCTTCTTTCCCCAACTTTTACATGGAGAGGATCCCCAAAGCAAAGGGCAGAATCCATTCGCATTTCTGGTTCATTCCAGATGTTTTTCCTTTGGATGGGAAGATAAAAAGCCCTTAGCATATGGCAAGACACTTAATGATCTTACGTATTAAACAAAAATACTGCAAGGAGATGTATATATGGCCAAAATCATGCTGTGTGGATTTTCAGAGCCTTCACAGGGGACTGAGATATCCTGTGCAATGGGTCACAGTATCTTGTAACTCCTTCTGCAGAGGCTTAAGCCCATAGATCCAGGTGTTGCCCTGGTACAGCACAGGAACTGTTCCTCTCTCCTCCAAGCTCCTTCCCATTCACTTTAATTATCTGGTGCCCCACAGCAGGTATCTTGCATGGTTGGTCACCTTTAATGGCTCCTCAACACTAGAGATTTAATTAAATTAGCAGGTTCAAAAACAAACGTGGAAATGAAGAGAAAATAGGTCTGGCGTGTTAAGCATTAAAAAATTCATCTCTTAAGGGTGACAGTAACAAATGATGCTCATTACTTATTTTCCTAGTGACCAGGCCTGATCTCTGACAGAGATGTAGGGAATTCCAGTAATTCTCTTTTAAATCATTTCACTTTGCATGATGAAAGATGGGAACCGCTCACCAGTAACATGGTGCTGGGCTGAAGGGGAGGTGGGATTCTTTATGAGAGATGAGTGCATGTTTTGTCTCAGCGCAGCATCAATATGACCAGAGCCCTCGGCAGAGGGAGAGCAAAGTGCAGCGGTGCTTTAATCAGAGAGCGGGTTTTAATTCAGCGGCTCAGAAGAGGCTGCTGAGCAGCTTTGCTTCCATGTGGCAGCACCTCCCAAGAGGAAATAAGGAACGGAATGGTGTAAAACAGTGTCACTTCATGGCTGTTAACAGCAAGAGACCAAAAAAACTAAGTTGCTTTTTGCTTCAGCCTCCCTTGAAGATCCGTCCTTTGTGTGCCTACACGAATTTCTGAGGAATTCCTCAAGAACAAGAGTTTATTGATAGTTCTGTGTTGCTCGTTGCTGTTTGCCAGTGTTAGCCACCACCACCTGGTTTCACCCATGTGGGTCGTGCTGTGCATCCCATGTTGGATTCTCCTTTCATCCCCAGATTTCACAAACTTTGCCAAAAACAAAAAGGAGATGGGACCTGATGCTGGCTGCGACATCTCACTCCATCAGTGTTTGATGTGAAGGAGCTTATGTGCTTCTGCAGCTGCTTTATTTTCTTCTTGCTCACCTTTCAAAGCCACCATCCCTTCATGGTTTTTCATATGCAGAAGTTTGTGGCTGATTCAATGACTGCAGGGATGTTTGCTTTTGTAGGCAGAGGTGCTCTCGGGAGAACGCGCATGCGCATTTGTGCGGGATGTGACAGGACACGCCGTACCTCAGCCCAGGTGCAGAATAGGACATTGCTGCTGGGTTTGTCTGGGTTTGTGCTGTCGCTGCTGTGAGGCTTGGATGACACATGCCCTGGATGACCAAACCTCACGGTGGGAGATGTTGCTCACTGTCCCATGGTTCTCATTTCTCTATCACAGCTCTGAATTCACGCTACTCGTGTAGACACAGTTTTTAGACACTGCTAACGTAAGTGTGCATGGGTATCGCCTGTAATAAACCGTGTCCTCCAAAGTCCCAGGCATCTATAAAAGGCAACCTCTGCTCCAAAGAGATTGCAGTAATACCTGACAAAGTCTACCTGCAGGGGTTACAAACAGATTAACCCTGCACCAGGCAGGTTGTTAGTGCCTCACACATCCCAGCCTGGTGGCATCTTGTGTTCCTTATACAAGGAATCAAAGGGTCACAGAATGGTGGGGGTTGGAAGTGACCTCTGGAGATCACCTTCTCCAACCCCTCTGCTCCAGCAGGGTCACCTAGAGCAGGGGGTCCAGCATCACAATGTCCAGGTGAGTGTAGAATCTCTCCAGAGAAAGAGACTCCACAGCCTCTCTGGGCAGCCTGGGCCAGGTTCCAACACCCTCACAGCGAAGACATTTTTCCTTCTGTTCAGATGGAACCTCCTGGGTTCCAGTTTGTGCTCATTTTCCCTTGTTCTATCATTGGGCACCATTGACAAGAGTCTGGCCCTATCCTCTTGATCACACCTTTTACATATTGTTAATCATTGACAAGATCAGCAGCACATTACTCCCCTGTAATACACTTCCGAGATTGTAAACAGCCCCTCAGGCAGGCGAGGGGGGGCTTCATGTCTTCATGTGCTTGTTTCCCATGGTGTTATATATGGATTTGAGCCTGTTCCTGCTGGAAATTAGAACATCTTTATATCACCCACTTGTACTTGGCATGTACAGTTGCATCAGCTGGGACTGTCACCTGTGTACGGGAGCTGCTGCTGGTCCGAGTGGCACAGTGGGTCCTGGCTCACTGCCCACAGCAGGGGTGTCATCCTGAGCAGGTGATTACACCATTTATTACAACGTTTAGCCACCTGGCAGCATTTGCTGGAGCTGCCCGTACTGCTCCAACACCCAGCAGTGATTTCACGTCCATGTAATACCAGAGCTTTGTTTCCTTCCCAGCAGTTCTGAGGGGGGCAGGAGTGGGGCTGTTAACGTGGGGGGTTAAATATTCTTAAAATGCAGGAGACAGCTAAATATATTTCAGATACCCTGTTCTGGCTGAGCTAAGAGGAGAAAGCAATAGTGAGGAGCTGACTGAAATCCACAGTGATTTCTACACTGCTCTGGACGACACGTTCAGCTCTGACACAGGGAACTGTTATTGCAAAAATCCTTCCAGCCCTTCTGTGAAGGACTTAGCAGCGGATGGGCATTAAAGCCCAAGTGTCCATCCCCTTTAATGCTGGTGGGAACCCAGCCACCCAGTGCAGTGGATTATGTCTGTGTTCGGCTTAGCAGGAGCAGTGTGGGAGTACTGGCAGAGCCCTCCCAATGTGCTATTCTGGTCCAGCTACGCGTCGTGCTTGTACAGTCAAACCACCCCCTGCGATATAAGGGACCATATGGGAAGTGCTGCTCTGCTGGTATAGCTGGCTGTGTGCTGGGGCTTGGGTGGACAGGGTCCTGTGTGTCAGTCATGTCAGTCTGTGCAGCAGTAAAAGTCTCATGGTGTGAGGCTGAAGAACCTCAGTTGTCTCCCTCTTCTCCTTCCCGGTAGCTCTGGGGAGAAGCAATAGATTTTGGGAGAGGGTGAAGAGTACCAGCAGCGCTCTTGCTGTAGTTTGCCATGGCAAACCCAGACTGCACAACACACCAGTTCATAGAGCTTGGGGTGGCCCCAGGTAATAACCCTCATGTTGTTTAAAATGAAGGAAACACCATTAGGCTGCCCAGTTCTCCAAAGGAGAGGTGTCTGTGATGTCCCTGGGGCTCACATGAGGCAGGGACACAGGCTCTTGGGTTTCTTTGTCAGGATTCAGGAACATGCCAGGCAAACCTTGAAGCTGCCAAAAGGTCCTGGGTTCCCCATGGAGAAGACAATAGGATGTTGCCTACCCTTTATTTATAGAATCATAGAATAGAATCGTAGAATAATTAAGGCTGGAAAAGACCTCTGAGATCATCGAGTCCAGCCTATGACCTACCACCACCACTCAGCTAAACCCTGCCACTAAGTGTGGCATGCAGTCTTTACCAGGAAGACACTGAATGCCGATGCCTTGTGAACATTAAACATGAGCAAGCAGGAGCTAGCAGCTTCCTCCAGCCACTGTTCTTGCTGTCCCCAGTGTGAGGAAGGTCTGTGCCACAGCTGGAGCCACTGGTGACCTTCATTTATGGAAACCCCAGCTCAGCTGCCAAGGCAGGATTCATTGCGCTGCCTGCAGGGAGGCTGGCCGGGCAGGCAGCACCCTGTGCTGGGGGCAGGGCTCAGCCCCAGCTGCACTGATTAGGCACTGCTCACAAGCTGGGCACTTTCTGCTCGAAGCCTCAGTTTGATTTAGTTTAGGTTTCAAAGGCAACGTGTAAACATTCCCAGTGAAGACACTTCTTCCAAGGGGCTCGGCCAAGTGGGGTTTCCTTCTCTGTGTTTATGGGAAAGCATTTTGTTTAGATAGAAAAGCAAACGAGCAAATCTCCACATTCCTCTCCGGCACATCTCAGCCAGCTCGCCGGCCTCTGCGATGGGAGATCTAGCACAAACTCATGGCAAATTTGCATTCAGAGACCCTTATTAAAGTCCCAGTAGGGTGTACGTGGGACATGAGGCACCACAGGCTGGCTGAGGAGCTGGGAGAGGGTGGGAGGCACTGGTGGTAATGCAGCCTGCACATCAGCAGTTATCCTGAAATTCATTACAGCAGATAAATGCTCTTCCTAAGGACTCTTCTAGCCCATGACTCAATACCACAGCCCACTCACAGCCCAGGAAGGCTGCAAAGTGTGGTACGGCTCGTACTGTGCTCTTGGGGACTATGAAAGGAGAGAGAGTTTGGATTTTGCCCTTCATGGCTACAACTAGGTTGAAAATTCACCTCTGTATGAACACAGGCACAAAGCTTTACACCCATGAAGTACCACTCAAAATAGGCTTTAAGTGGGAATTAATTGGTATCTATACCTCTGAGCAGGGTGAATTTCCCCTGGGCCTGAATAAGTTCTGTCTGAGCCTTTCATGATGTTATTATTTCTTTCATTAAAAGGGGAGAAAAAGGGATGAAAATCTCCACCGAGAACAGCTGGCTAATTTTCACTCTTTATAACAAACTCAGGCCAAGATCTGGTTGCTGGCAAGCACAGACCCAACATCTGCAGGAGGAGAGGCCTCTGGCCTCCCCAGCTAGCTGGAATTTTCCAGCTGATGCGAAATTTTTCCCAAGTTAGCGACAGTGTCTGTCGAGGCAGGCATGGAGGAGCCAGGTGGTCAGGGGGTTTTGATACAACGATGGCTATTGCAGGGCAAGTGACTGAAGAAAAAACCAACATTGTTCAGAGCTGGGCTCTACAACCGTGCTCCAAGAGACAGAGTTTTCCTTCTGGGGCTGCTTTGAGGAACAGGAGCCTCCTGATCTCACATTGGCCTTGTCCGGCTTGCTCCTTGATTTGGGGGATCAGTGTAAGGGATGGGTCTAACATCACTTCCATGTCACCACTGACCTCAAAAGATCCACCATCAGTCTCATAAACCCTGATACTGTGATCTCCTCACCAGCAAATTTCCAAGACCTTTACACAGAAGGTCGGTAAAACTGTTTATCCCCATGCACACCTTGCGAAAATGAGGCCCAGTGCTGAGAAGTGACTTCCCAAGCTCACCTGTCCAGCAGCACCATCAACCTCCTGAGGGCCAACATATGGCCATGGCCTTGCTGGAAAGGGTGGTCCTTCACCATCCGTACCTTTGTGATTTGACTCCAGATGCCTCCAAAAGTCTTCCATGGCTGATTGATGGCTTCAGCATGAAACGAGACAGGGGGAGACACCCAGGGTACCTGCAGAGCAGTGATTTTCAGTGATATTGGCAGGACTAGCACTGAGGGAGAAGGTGAGGAGTGGCAGCATCAGGACCCATCTTGCCTCTAATTCTGATCAAGCTGAAATCCCCAGACAGAGGCATGGGAAAGCTCCGAATTAACTAATATTAGTCAGAAACTAACTACCCTGAAGAGATGATCCAGCACCTCACACCTCTGAGCCCCCAGGACTCCTCCATCCTCCTCAAAGTTCAGCCACAAAACAAAGGGAGCCAGTTCCTGACCGAAGACACGCTGGGCAGCCGCGGGAAGGAGGCAGCTCAGGGGTTAAGGCTCTTGGCAGCAGTTCAGTTGTACGATGCAATAAAACATTTTATGACATTTTTACAATATTGTGCAATGGGATTTCGAGACCTCAAAAGAAAACACTCTGTAAAAGTAAGATGCAGCTGAGTGGAGCAGGCGCAGCAGGTATGAGTTTATCTCTTGTCCTCCTCCCTTCCCTTCTCCTGCTGCCCTCACTGCTGGCAGGAGCTCTTGCTCCCCACGCCACAGGCCAGCCCGGCTTCCCCGGCACTTCTCAGCACATCTGTGCTGGTTTTATGTGCGTGCCACATACTTCCATGGTGAGCACATATTGCACGTCGCTACAAACAGCCCCAATAAACGTGGGAGCCAAGTGTACCTAAAATATCACAACATATTAAACACCTTTTAACCTGATCCATAAGCTCGTCATTGATGTAAAAATAACAAGACTCTTCTTTAAATGGGATTCCATGGTTGCTGCTGTCCCTTTGCTGCGTGACATCACAGCTTGGGACCCCGGTGGCAGGGCCAGGAGAAGCAAGCTTCTGTAGCCATCAGCTAAAATCCTTTTGGTCACTAACTTGGTGGCCCCCAAAACTAACCCAAGTGATTCTGAATCAAGGAAAAACATGCTCATCTTGAAAGGAGTGCTTCATTTTATGGTGAGACATGGAAAAAGAGCAGGTGTCTGAACGGAAACACTGAAGCGAGTTGGTCAGAAACAAAGCTTATCCCAGTGGTTTGGCATCTTTGCAACCACGTGGAGGCCACCCTCACTGAACAACGTCAAGGTCACCTCTGGGCAGTCTTCATCCTCCTGGGAGCCTTGGCAAAGAGCATTCAGCAGATGTGGGACGGACACCCAGATGTGCTGAGCATGGTTATATCTGTCATTGCACTGTTAGGCCTTGAAGGGAGACGGTTGAAGGTGATCGCTCAGGTTGTCTCCAAGCCAGAGATCACTGAGGCTGCAAGAGCATCCTTCGAAAGTGCCGCAGTCCTGGGCACAGAACACTGGACAAGCTCAGCCTGGTCAGGACCAGCAGGGTCATACTGATGATCTTCTATTACTACTCCAGAAATAAGGCTCCTCTCTTGAGTGCACCAGATAAGCAGAAAATTAGTCTGCAACTCCAAGATAAACTTGACCAGGACTGGTTGAGATGCTCTGAGATCAGAGCTTGCTGTGTGGAAACAGCCAGAGGCTTTAACACAGGTCACCCAAACTGGCTGGTGGAAGAGGAGTCGTTGG
>WEIS01011760.1:7588-19462 GCA_013389965.1 Todus mexicanus
CTAATTTAGGGTCACCTGTCCTGGTTGCTCCTCCCTGAGGGTACAGCCTTCTCTTTTCTGCACCCCCGTGTGGTACACAAAGTCTATCAATGACCTTGATTCACATATCAATCCTTGGCACTAACAATAAACATGAAGCGTTATCACTGCTAGAAGCAGACTGTCTGTAAACATGCTACTAACTTCAGACAGACTTAGCTGAAAAGTAGAAGTCATAGAACAGAATTTCTGTTCTAACCCAAACCAGGACAGCAGTGAAAGTGAATAATCCAGGCTTGAGATTATGTTTAAAACTTGGTGCTCAAAGTTGTGCTGCTTGTCACTTATTTGTAAATGTACATGGGGTAAATGTATTTGTTAAAGGACTGGGATGGGGCACCCTAGGAACTGGGAAAAAATGGGTTTGTTCCTTATCATTCTTGAGGTGTAATTGTTACTGGTGCTGGATTTGTAGCTGCAGACAGCTTCATGTTCAGTTACGTGGCTGTGTTTAAAGAACTAGGAAATTGCAGAGTGTGGTGGCCTGGTGGCTTCATACAGAAGCGAAGCTCCCAATGGTGCACTTAATTGGTTAAGAAAAGCTCAGAACTGTGACTGTGATATAACACAACAAACTCAACCTTTCCTTTGTATATAGGTACCACAGGTATTCTTAATGTCTCCTTCTGAAAGGTGATATTCATAATTTTAAAAGGGGGAAAAAACAACCACAAAATACAACAAAAACTCACATGGATAAAGAAAAACCCCGAACTTCCCAATGTGCAAACACCTGAATGTGTAACTCATTTCATGTTCTGATTTTGTTGAATTTATCACAACGCCAGCTAGCCACAAACTAGACTGGAGAGATGCTGTTAAGAACAGCTATTGCATTTGGTCTTTGAAACACTGGACAAGCTTTAAAAAAAAACCCCTTTGCTGACATCCAATAGAGTAATGGTAAAATCAGCCCATACTGTCACTTCTACCTAATATAGAATTATTAAAGCATATAAGGAGAGGAGCAGAACTGAAGGCCAATACATCATGTAATAGACCTTGTCAGGCTCCTGAGGGAGCGGTGCTGCTGGAGGCTAGGGCAGAAGTGTTCCTTGGTGAGGGAACAAATTGGATGAAGTGTCAGAAAACTGTGAACATTAAATGGTGGCCTCCAGCAAGGGAGGAGGAACGGTCCTGCTGAGGGGGAGGAGGAAGCTGGTGGCCAGGGCAATGTGAACCATGGGAAGGAAGGGCTGTGTGGAGATAAGCCTGGTGCTGTGGAGAAATCCCAGAGGGACCTGTTAGACGGTAAACACTGTGTAGTGTTGCGCTGGAATGGTTGTGAGAGGTGGAGGATGAACAACATGTGGGGTATGAAGTTGATCAATAGTGGTGCCCTTAAGGGTAATGATCGCTGGAGTGCTAAGGTGCTATGTATAAAATGGGCTCTGATGTACTGAGCATATTTTCTCTGCAGCCCTAAAGAGGTGGCTTTGTCTGCATGTACCAAGAAAACGAAAATGTCAAGGAAAATCTGAAGTGCTGTTGCTTCTTAGGAAAATAATTAGCTTTGCATTGACTGAAAGGAGAGCTCCTCATCTGCGTGAGCAAGGATCCTCTCCTCAGCTACTGTGGAAAGGTACAAATTGGTCTGTAACCTAAATCCAAGCTTCTACAGCAGGAGTGAGCTTGACTTGTGCATAGTGATGGTACAGACTGGATGGGTTTGAAAAAGGTGATCTGCATGTGGGTTAACCAAGCTGTTAACAGCATGGCTTTTGGTTGTGCTGCCACCATCCTATGAAGGACTCTTACTCATCACTTTCTGTTCCTCCACTGTCACAGCATAGATATAAAAGGAGATGAAGACTGAAGAGGGCGACAGTAATTTTGCCACATTACAAGGACTTACTTTCAGTTCTTTTCTTCTTTCTCCTCAATGTTTTGTTTCACATCTACTTGTATTTTAAGCCAGTGCTACACCGCTTCTTGCAGAGGACACCACTGAGACAAGGTGAGCTGTGTGAGTTAAGCGTGACATTCAGCACGTAGTAAACTGTAAAGGGATGAAAAACTTGGGCTGTGGACAGCAAGTTTACAAAGTGCCTTGACAAGAATAAGACAATGCTTGGATCTCAAGGGCTTTATCGAGTGTTGAAGAGATTATCCTTACTCCATGCACCAGGGAGCTGGTAGCAGAGACAACAGCAGCCTGATGGCTGGAAGGGAGGTTGTGTGACCCGTCCAACCCAGTACTATAGCCAAGAAATTGAATATGAGGGGGCTCATTTGAATACCCCAAAGGAACTCTGCTACAATTTTAGACTCTACAATTATGACATTTTCTTATTCTGCCTTAGAAGGAAATGGTGCCAAGCAGATCCTGTTGAGATTTGAACTCGTAGCTCCACCAAAACTAGTTATTTAAAAACTAGATCATTTGACTGAGCAACTAATATGAGGACAGCCAGTTTGGTGTGAGTCACCACTAGCATCCTATGAAGGGATGTGCTTTTGTGATGGAAGATTCTCACTTGCTTCTGTCAGCCAGCCAGAAATGGATTATTCTGGAGGAACAAGAGACAGACCCTAGGCTTTTGTCAACTGCAGAGCTGTTGTTCTCTGGTTGGCGGCCAGCAGCTTGCTGTGCTACTATCCTCTTCCTCAGCTGGGGTTCCTCAGACAAATTAAACAAGTGATGACGGAAAAAGTGGCAGCAGCAGTAGAAGATGCCCCTCAGATTCACATTTGCTTAGTGAACCAGAAAAGTCTGCAGAGTCTTACAGGGATGGAAGTGGCAGTGCTTAGCTCTGCTGTGACATGAGATTTTTCTTCCCCTTTCAGTTCTGTTATGACTAAGATGGGAACTGGGCTGTGTTCCAGAGCTGTAGCCTGTGGCATTGGGCTGAAGAGATAAGAATTCACAGAAATGTAGAGCACCACAAAGTGTACAAGAAAAAATTAAAATGACGAACTTCTTAAAGTAGAACTTCCGTAATTGGAAACATTTCAAACTGTTTCGTCCTTTCAAATAAACGTGGTCAGCTTTCATGCTCCTTTTGCATCTTCTCCTGCCATGTATGCAATTATCAAAAATGTTTGTTTAAAAACTTCCCTTGCTGGGGTTTTCTGTTCTGTGTGAAATCCGTAGAGCCACACTGAATGTGCATGTAGGTGCTACCTGCCAGAGGTCTGAGCAGTGTGTTGATGTCTTCTGTCTCAAAAGATAGTTGTACACAATGGAGCAAGATTGGTGGCCAGTCTCTCTTCAGAGGTGCTCAGTGACAGGACAAGGAGCAATGAACATGAACTGGAACCCAGGAAGTTCCACCTCAACATAAGGAAAAACCTCTATTCTGTGAGGGTGTCAGATCCTGGAACAGGAGGCTTGGAGGTTGTGGAGTCTCCTCCTCTGGAGACTTTCAAAACCTGCCTGGACATGACCCTGGGCAACCTGCTGTAGGTGAATCTCCTTTAGCCAGGGGGATTTGATAAGATGATCTCCAGAGATCTCTTCCAACTCTTACCCTTCTGTGATTCTCTTTAGACACCTACAGCCCAGGTAAGCCATGGCAATTGTATGCACAAAAACTACACAGTCATTTGAACTGAGAAACGAGATGTCGCTTGTTTGCAAATGGCAGATGTAGAATTTTGCGTGAGTAAACTGTTTTACAGCCACTTTATTCTGCTGAAGAACCACTTGGGTGCTGACTTACAGCTACTACTTTATTGGTGTCATTTTCTGATGTATGGTAAAAATGAAGATGAGCTGGGCAAACATCTTTATCATCCTGCCGTGGTCCTCCTCCTGCCAGTCTCCATCTTTGCTTTTTATTGAGCTGTTCTTTCTTGTACAGGCCTAACAGTAGTTGGCGAAGGGAGTGGCACTTGGCACAGAGAAGCCCTTCATCCTGCAGTGAGGCTCTTGCGACCTTGGTAATAATGAAGATTTTACTGAGAGAAGGTGCTACTATGTTGTGCTATGGTGTGTGTACGGCACAGTGGAATTCACAGGGGTCATGAGCCAAAACCTGTAGAGTTTTACACTTTAAAAATCATTGGTTGCTTGCCCTTTGTCAATGGGTAAATTATCTGATTTCTTGCATGCTTGATGGTCCGTCTTATAGTGCCATTTATCATAGTGTCAATATAGCATTACTAATCTACATGAAGGTCTTTCCTTCATAATCAACCTGGCTAAACATGAGGAGGGATGCATAAGGTAGGATTTTGCCCCCATTGTGATGTTTCATAGGTCTTGTTCCTTCCTCCCCTTCCTAGAAAGCAAGGTTCTTGTCCAAGACACAGGCATTTGGGGATGCCTTGCTGAAATGTGTTCAAATTTCCTTTGCATCCCTCTTATTTTCCTTGCTCGTGATCCTGTAGTGTTGGGTAAGATGAGGGTATCCTCAAGAGAGGAGTGCAGAAGTAAGGTGCCCATCTGCATGTGTGTATGGTCTCCATCCCAAGCAGTGTACCCCTGCTAGCAGAAGACAAGGGAAAGGATAATGTATAAATTTGCTGGATCAGGCTGATCTGATGAATGCTATCAGGCTGACAGAGCTCTTCATGACAATTCAATAGCTGGAATAGATTCAGTAAACTTCCCAAGCCCTGTAGCTCAGAATACATTACACACTCACCTGCTGCTGGATTCTAGCTATGTAGCTATTGACAGTTGTGGAGAGTGAGAGGCCGTGTGCAGCTCTAGAATGTTATGCCATGGTAGTGAGATTTACATTACCAGCTGTAAGTGGTGCTATCTGTTAGAAATACAATGCAATTTTTTTTACTTTGATATCATAACAGAAATAAATCTAACACCCGTAAAGACTTCTTTATAACATGTTCTGTTTTATATAATATACATGTACATACCTGTATTCACTTTTTCATTGTACTACAGGGCTCTACCTTATTTAGATCTCCAGCAGTAGAAAAAAATAAATTGTACAACTAGGTTCATTAGGCAAGGCCACATTTTTATTTTAATTTTTTTTTTTTCAGTGGGGAGGCTAAAGCAAGGGAGACAGAATGGGAGGCTGAAGTAACATTGACATTTATGACTGAATAGATGGTAATAAATGAATGCTGGAACAAGAGCTACAGTGATACTTTTCTCCTCTTACTGACATTCAGTGATGCTTTGAAGACAGCAGGAAGCTTTGCTTTGAATCCCGAGCATATCAAAATTAGATAATTTAATTTTTTTTTGGCCTCCAAATATACCTTATCCTCAAGCAATTTTTATTAAGGATGCTAATTGCCCAGACCCTGACTAATGCAGGCTGTACTATGCTGCTGGATTATTCTCCTTTGCGTCTTCTGAAGTCGGGCAAAGCAAAAATTAAAGCAGAAGATTTAAGTCCTCTTTAGTGCTTTAATATTGCAAATGCCATCACAGCGTAATTTCGTCCGAAGCCATGGCACCACCAATGGACAGCTCGCAGCGTTCTTGTGACTGTGCTCCCTATTAGTACATATGAACCACCAGTGTAGTGGATGCATCCTGCATATCAAGGAGCTGGCTACAAATGTCTTTGTTCTATATCTTTGAAGTATATGGATATGCCCACTGAACATATGCTTGTGTTGCTATAGATCTGAATTGGGTCACCGTTTTCATCTATCGTTTGATATATCAACTTCATTAATTACCTCATTAAATTGTGTAGTATAAAGTAGAATATCCATCCTGCAGTCGATGCCTGTGTTTGTGCGTCCTTCAAACGTGTGGGGGATGCCTCCATTCATATTGCACAGCAAAGAGTTGCTTGGCTGTGCTGGTGTGTGCGGCTTGGATAAAAGGAACTCTAAAGTATAAATGACAGTCTGCTGCATGCTTTCCTTTTTTGTTGCTTTCAGGCAGCCTTCAGTTTTTCCTTTTAATTTTCTTACATTACTAAACCCAATCTCTGGAAATATCAACACTTTCTATTTTTTTTTCCCCTCAAATCAAGCCTTATTTCCCTCTAACCTTTTAAAAAAATCCTCACGCTTGTTGGGTTTATCTGTTTCAAGAAGTCAGTGCCTTTTTAAATAATAAATGAACTGTTTGACCATTTTCTTCTCTATTACCTCCACTGCTAAGGAAAGAGACTATAGATGCTTTCAGGCAAAAATAATCTATAGGGCAGTCTATATCTAGTTTATGCTGGATAAGAGCTTGAAAATCTTAACTGCTTTTTTCACAGACTATAAGCCCAACTCACTTTACGACTGTTTATGGATTGTATCGAGTTCTAACTCTTCAGGGTTCTTGGTGCTCATTTAGATGATTTTTTTTCATTCTTCAAGAAGCAGAATGATTCCATAGCACGCACTATATATTTTCATTGTCCTTATAATTTACATTTCAATCTACTTTTGCTCTTATAAGCTCTGCCAATTTAACTGGAGACTTATCTTGCTGCTTTTATACGGAGAAGAAGAAACTAATTAAAGATACAGCAGCAATCCAATTCGTCGGCTGATGATATGCAGCAGCTCTGCTGGGTACCCACAGGATTTTGTCTGGATTCCACTGGTAGTTTTGTCTCGCTGCTCCTCAGATTCACTTCAAGCATTGCCATTTTTTTGCTGCGCTACTCAAAGGCACAAGCCTTTTACTGCTGACTATTTTTTTTTTTTTTTTAGCAGAGAGATGACCTGGGAGAAGCAAATTCCTGTGTGCAATGCCCATTACTGGGTTTACTAGAAGGAACAAAACCTGAGAATGAAGATCTGGAAGGTCTTTTTTGCACTTGTTAGAAGGACTGTGTGATTCCATCATTGCAGAGTGTAGCAGATTAATTTCATCTTGAGTGGAAGTTCAGTAAGTCAGCAAAAGTTAGGGTGCCTGTGGTTTATTGAAGAATAATTGCCTGTCTTATCCTCATTGAATTCTATAGTCTACAGAGCATCTACAGAGTTTCAGGACAAGACAAGCTGTTTTAAAGAAGTGTCCCCCTTATTTCCTTACCTTGAGTACAGCTGTGGGTACAAAAAGGTTTGTCAGTTTCATTCAAAGAGCAGCTTTGCTCTGTGTGCAGGGAGCTTGTCTGAAATGCAGACTTTCAGAGGAACTGGGCTCACTCCTACTGATGAAGGTGTAGGTTTGCTCAGTCTAAGCCAGTTAGTCTTCAATTAAGCATCTGAAATGGCTAATGGGAAGCAGAACTCATTGTACCCCTGGTGAGATGTAGAAGGGGAGTAGCTATCAAGAGTGGTGAAGTTTCATGGGGTACTAAAGAGTTCAGAAGTGCTTCCCCCCCACACACCCTTCTTGACTATCTGGTTAAGCGGATCATGTTCAAGTCTGTCAGTGGCTGCTCTGCCACAGGGTGAACTCTCATCTATTGTCACTAGTCTCCCATTTATTTTGGCTTACACATTCTGGAAGCTCTTGCAGTAGCAGTGCAGATAATAACAGGCATGTTAAGTTTTGTGTTTTACAATGTCCTGGTTTGGGTTAGAACAGAACAATTCTGTTGTATGATTTTTACTTTTCAGATAAGTCTGTCTGAAGTTAGCAGCATGTTTACAGACAGAGTCTGCTTCTAGCAGTGATAACGCTCCATGTTCAGAGTTAGTCCCAAGGATTGGTATGTGAACCAAGGTCACTGCTAGATTTTGTGTACCGCACGGGGGGGTGCAGAAAAGTAAAGGCTGCACCTTCAGGGAGGAGCAAACAGGACAGGTGACCCTAAATTAGCCAACGAGGTATTCCATCCCATATATGTCATATTCGATATAAAGCTGAGGGATCACGAGGGTCTTGACCCTTCTCTCTTGGCTCTTTTGCCATTTTGCCCTTCATCTTCTGTCTCCCTGAGCTCGAGCTGCTCTCTCGGCTTCGGGACTCTTCCTCGCTGGGTTTGGCCTTGGCAGCTTCAGCTTTGCCCTGAGGCCTCCGGCCCCGGTCTCAGCCCCCGGCTCAGGCCTTGGCTGGGCCCCAGGTTCTGGGCCGCATCCCTGAATCCAGCTCCTGGTTCCCGGCTGCTGCTGGGCCCTTCCACAGCATCAGTGGGGACGGGGACGGATTTACCATCAAGGGGGGCTGGGTTCAATACTAGTTTTGTACATATTTGTATATAGTTACTTTTTATTATTACTGCTATTATTATTTTCATGTTTTAGTAAAGCTGTTCTAGTTTCCTTTCCTAATTGCTAAGTCTCTCTCCTTTATTTCCTTTTCTCCCTTTTTTAGGTGGGGAGGGAGGGATAGCGTTCTGTTGCAGATTTTGGGGGTGCCCTGATCCCAAACCGGTGACACACAAAGGCCTTAGCTCTAAATCCAAACAGTATTTCTCTACAAATCACCAAGTGGAAACCTCTATATGTCGTATCCTATAGCTTCTGTTCACCACTGATGGATTCCAGCTCCTGTGCAAGCTTGCGCCTTATAGGTATACAGAGTTTTTACAAGCTTAGGTGTTTTTACTCTGTGGTTGGAGTGCCTTTAGGAATTAGAAAAGTCTTGCTGGTCAGTATTGATACGCTGTGAACTATTTCCTCAGCAGTGCAGGCTGTTGGATCTTGCCACTGGTATTAATGGTTTGCTTATGTCTGAAACTCAGCTTGTGCAGCATCACAGTTGAAGGCTGAGAGGGAGAGAGGATCAAGACTAAATTCTGGTAAGAGCAGCTTACAATCTACTGAAATATATTCCTAAAACTGTCATTCTCAGTCCTGGTTTGAAAAAAGGAGTTTGGAGAATGAAGGTGCATGAATTGATATCACTAGATGCTCTTAATCAGTGCTTGCAATTTACCTTGAGACTTTCAGATGAAAGATGGTACAAAAGAGTCAAAATAGCATTTAAAATTAAGACCTGTTTGGATGATATATGTAAATGAACTAAACAGCTGGTGTACGTACTCAGTTGAAGTCTTTGGGACAGATCCTCAGCTTATAAAAAACTGCCTTGGCTGGAGCTTGGGAGAGATGGGCAAAGGGAAAACAAAGCTCTGCAGGCACTCTGCAGCGAGCGTAGGTGAACTTTGAAGTTGAGGAGTGAGCTTTTATGTTCTGATTGTGCTTTATTATTATTTGTCACTTCTATTGAGTCTTCCCACTGGGTTGGTACTAGCTATATAAAATGTCTTTGTGAAGGTGTAAAAATGAGTTGTAGGCTCCTTTTTGTTTTGCTTCCTAAAAAGCACTGCATGCTGGACAAAGTAAGACAAAGTTGTGTGTGTTTACAAACTACAGGCAGAGAATAGAATAACAGGATCTTTTTAAATTACTCTGTACATAGTTTTAGCTTCCTAATAGAGAAGCTTGACTCAAAAACCGTTTTGTTCACCAAGGTTACATCACACTGTCATTTTTGTGGCAGCTTTGTGAGACCTAAGACAAACAGAAATCGGTATCTCTATCAAGTTAGCAATGTGCTATATTTCAGAGTTAGGCCATGTCGGTTTGGTCTTCAGCTACTAACTTCAGCATCCCTAATAATTATGTCACTGATTCAAAAGGTATAATATTAAAGTATGTTATGTAAGGAGAGAATGATGTTGCTGGGGTTTTGTGGTTTATTGTGGTGGTTTTTTCCTCCCTGTGGTGTTTGGGCAGGGGAAAAAAGCTGCGCAGTTTTTAAACCCGTCTGATTTAGTCTTGCAGACATTGCTTCTTATATCGTTCTCTATTGCATTAAGAAGCTCTTTACTAGCTGGTGTCTCATCCCCAAGGACACACCTGTAATCAAGTCCCTTTCAGTCTTCATGATAAAATAAACAGATTGATCTCTATCATTGTGAGACACTTTGTCCTCTGGCCTTAAAACAAATATTCTAATGGTTTTCCATAGCATCTATCTTTATTGCTTCAGCATCATCTCTGAATGTGAGTTTTAATGATTCCAGTAACTGTCTGTTCTGCCATATGCAGTGGTGGAAATAGCTGCTGTTCCTATGTTTCATCCATCCTGCAAAGCCTCATAGCTTTAAAATTCCTTGGGTAATTAGTGTTTTATTACTAGTTCTGTTACTGACCAGTATGACCCATTAATCCTTCTTGACTTCTTTCTTTATCAGGATCTCCTGTTCCACAAGTAGAATCATAGAATCTTTTCAGTTAGAAAAGACCTTTAAGATCATCAAGTTCACCTAACACTGCCAATCCCACCACTAAACCATCTCACTTGGGGCCTCACGATAGCAAATAAACTCTTTCTGGAAACAGCACTTAGCACAGACCTGTACCGGAACACTTCTTGTGGGAGCAGACGTGCATGTCAAAGCCCTCCAGCCTGGAGGATATGACTGGCCTTTCCTGATCATTATTTACCAGTTCTCTGAACACTTGTAGTCAGTGTGTTGATCCAGGTTGATATACTTATTCTTCCTTACTGGAGAAGTTGTGACAAAACTGACTACAGCTTCTGGATGACAACCATTGCTGTGGAGCCTTCCTACTTTGTACTCCAAGTGTTACATTTTTCTTACAGCTTATGGTATCAACTCAGGACTTGATATTAAGTAATGATGTACGTCATTAGATCAAACACCTTAAACCACTCAAAATATCTTGCATCTGTCAAGGTCAATTTTACAAATGGGCATCAACCCAACCTTCTATAAATTCCTCTCCCATGATTCTCCCTCAATTTAATAGCTGGACCTGGTTTTCTTTTTTTGAGCAAGATTTAGTTCACAGCTAACCAGGTTTTGTGAAGCTGAGTCATTTTGCTTGACTTACTTGGATATTGGTATGACGTTATCCATCCTCAGAGGTGTATTAACATTAGCACCAGCATGCCAACCGTGTCCCAGGGTGTGTTCAGTGACTTCCTGTTGTTATCATTTCTGAATGGCTCTTGATTGCAGCTGCAATATGAAGTACTTCATCTTTCTCAAGTGATACAAGTATATCCTCCTGCTTCTTTTGAAGTGTAAACCAGAAATATTTATTGAACTTTTCTGTCATTATTAATTTTTATCCTCCTTATGTGGTAATGGGCGTATGCTAATGACAAAAGTCTCATTATGCTTTAAAACAACAGCTCTGTCATACTTACCCCTTATGCCATGGATTTTCCCTAGTGTCTTTTGGTTCTATCAGTTATTGTACATTTTATAGTCTCATGTATATTGACTGCTCTCTGAAGTTGTAAATATTTGGGTTTATTTTGAACCTCTCTCTAGTTTTTAGCTGAAGCAGGATGGTTTTTTGTTCTCCAGTTTCCCTTTTCATGCTGAGGACAAGGTTGGCTCTGTGTTAACCACATCAGAGGTGATAATGGCAGAACTGCTCAGATGGGAATGAAAGGAGACATTGGGCACCAGTGCAATGCTCTGTACAATTGACCTATAGTATGTGACAGCCAAGTGTCATTTAGCCATTAAAACCTGATCCTGGATAGTGCTTAATATTATTTTATAGCAAACCAACTTTAAAAATCTTCCTTTTTAATATCACCTAAGGGAGTTAATTTTAACTTTCATGGAATTTATTGGAAGTTTAACGCTACCTTTGAGTCTCTCTAAACTCCCAGCCTAATTTTTTTCTAAATGTCATGAACACATGTTCAAGTGTTGTTAGTTTTCTATGAGAAACCAACTCTGGTATCACTTTCAAAATTGTAACAATCCACTTTTGCAAATTGCTGCTTTTTGGTGTTGAACGGTCAATTGTACATCACTTAACCACAGAGAGCACAAAATGTGTGGCAAGATGGAACTGGATCCTGCTCTAAGCATGATGCTATATGCCTCTCACTTTCAGGGGTATATTTATTTGGGGGGAAGAAATACTAGATGTACTGCAGGGGACCAAAGCTGTACGAGCTTGTGGTCATTGGGAGTACTTAATCTGATGTTATTACTGAGTGAACCGGATTTTTATAAACTTTGTGTTGTGGTTTTGCCCTCAAGTTCAGATGAAATCTTGTCTGTCTAAGGAGGGAAG
>WEIS01011761.1:0-13786 GCA_013389965.1 Todus mexicanus
TTTTTTTTGTTGTTCTTTTATTTTCTTTTTTGTAACGTGTTTCAATTAAGCTCCTAGCAAGGAGGAAGAAAGCTCTCTGTAAGGTTTCCTATTTGTATCCTGCTTTTGAGAAAGCTTCCAATGATTTTTCCAAAGGGTCTTTTAGCGAATCAGGAAAAGCAGGAGCACTTAATTCCCTGCCATGGAAATCAAAATCTCTTTCTTTTTGGACGAAACATGAAGGCTGGTTCATGGAAGAGCAGAGGCAGGATACAAGCCAAAGAAAATTGTCCTTTGCGGTTGACCTTTAAAGCAACTGCTGGGTGAGTTTAACTGGGGTATGAGTTTGCTAACGGATGAAGGTAAGCAGGGAGCTCAGGGCATGAGTGCAGGGCGCTGGATAGAGCGATTCCAGACCCCAGATCCACTGACCTGTGCTCTGAGCTGCAGCCGGAAACCGCGGATGAAGTTTCGACTGCCCGTAGGAGTGTGGCTGGCACCTTAAAAAGATCAGTCGCGGCGTCACAAATGGACTGGCCAAAGTCATTACAGGTTTTGTCTTGAATTTCAGTAAAGTGGATCTGGTTTTGCAAATTACGTTCATGGCTTATTCCTGCAGGAATCAATTTGGCCTCCGGATGAGCGCTCGCAGGATCAGGATGTGCAGTGAAATGTAGCCGCGGGTCTGGAAGATGAAAGCAGCAGGACTTGGGGTGTTTTAGCGAGGCTGAAGTAGATTTGATCTGTCGGCATTTGGGCTCCTAACATCTTCCTACGGGGCAAACCTTTGCCTTTGAGTTGTGCTTTGAACTCTGCTGCACAAAGGAGGCCATTCTGCTGATCTGAAACAAGAGCAGCAGGGCGGGGGTACAATACTCCTTTGGTTTCAGACTGAAGAACTGGTTTTATTTTATAAAACCCACATTAAGGGGAAAAAAACGTTGCTTTAATTCTCTGTTGGTTGAGAAGAGCTGAAGTGGCAGAGCAGCGGCGGCAGCATTTAGGGGCCCTCAAGCTAAGAAACTCTTGGTAACACTGAGCAGTCGACAAGAGGAGTTACTTTAATGCAGCTTCGTTATTTATTGAAAGCTTCCTGTCGTGTCTTCAGAGCGCAGCTCGGGGAGGAGGTTGAATCACAGAAGAATACTAAGATGTGCTCAAGTTGTATTGCTCATTAGTTAGTCCTGCATCAGGTGCTAATACCTTGTGGTGGGACTGTCCTGGTGATAACTGCTTGTGTGTTACTAAATCCCATTTAAACTCAGCTCTTCTCTGCATAGTCTCGTGAGGCAGTGTCAGTTCGGCTGTAGCTTGATATTAACAGGGTGTTGTGTGAGCGCACCTTCCAACTTCACCAGAAAGGTTTGCTCACTGTCCCCCCAGCAGCGATGGGCCTGGCAGGTCACTGTGGCTCTGTGGAACCCAGAATCTGGGAGACCTTCTATCCTGTATTAGAGAATCCCAGCATGGTAGAGGTTGGAAGGGACCTCTGGAGAGGTCCAGCCTCATCTTGTACAAACCCCCTCTTCCGGCAGGGTCACACAGAGCAGGGGGCCCAGCATCGCAGTGTCCAGGCACATTTGGAATCTCTCCAGCGAAGGAGACTCCACAACCTCTCTGGGCAGCCTGGGCCAGGCTCCAACCCCCTCACAGGAAAGACAAGAGTCTGGCCCCATCCTCTTGCCCCCTGCGGGCCCTTGAGCTCTTGCTCAGCATTGCTCAGCTCCCCTCTCAGGCTGCTCTTCTCCAGCTCAGCAGCCCCAGGGCTCTCAGCCTGTCCTGGCCACACAGATGCACCAGCCCCACAGCAGCTCTGCAGCCTCTGCTGGACTCTCTCCAGTAGCTCCTGGTCTCTCTGGAACTGGGGAGCCCGGACCTGGACCCAGCACTCCAGAGGTGGCCTCCCTGGGATAGAGCAGAGGGGGAAGAGAACCTCCCTTGGCCTGCTGGGCACTCTCTTTTGAGTGTACCCCAGGAGAGCGTTCCAGGCCACGAGGGCACTTTCGTGGCTCATGGGGAACTTGTTGTCCCCCAGCACTCCCAGGTCCTTCTCTGCAGAGCGGCTTCCCAGCAGGTCACCCCTTCCCCTGTACTGGTCCAGGGGGTTATTCTTCCCAAGTACAGGACCCATCACTTGCCCTTGTATAACTTCATGAGGTTCCTCTCCGCTCTCCAGCCTGTCCAGGGATTCTCCTCTTGCATCTTCCTTCCCTCTCTTTTCTCCATTTCTGCTAAACCCCAGGACTGGTGTTTGTTCAAGAAAAGGCCGCAGGGTGCCTGCAGTGTCCCAGCAGATAACTTCTGGGGCAGATGAAAGGGCTGTCACTCGGTGTAGGTGACAATAGCCAGCAGCAGTTGTGCAGGGAAGGACACAGGAGCAAGGCAAGCTCAGATCATTGCCGAGAGACTTCTGCCAGCCTCTCAATAGCAGAGACGCTTAAGAGCCCTTATCATCTTGCCCTGAGGGGTCCAACCGTTTCTTAAATTCTGGAAGGTACGAGACGCTGCAGAAGGATTTTCATTTGTGTCTTCATTCTGAGGAGGGATTCGAAAGGAAGGTAGTGTTTTGTTATTTGCTCATAGTAGGAGTTTGCACTTCTACAGAAGGAAATTTGGAGTCGCTGCCCGATGGCCATGTGGATTTTTAGGGGTTCCCTTTAAACTGGAGCAGTCCCTGCTAGTAGAAGATAAGGGCAAAACGTGAGAGGGATGCTCTGCTGTCAGATTACATAACGGAAACAACGGGAGTCGGAGCTGTGCACCAAAAATCAGCCTCTACCAGGGTAGAGGAAAACCAGAGGGCACACTGACAGCTCCGTGCCTGCATGGTCAGGACTGGGGAATGGGAGTGAATATTAGTGGGGTGGTGGGATCAGCTGGAGATGCAGCACCACGATTGAGGAGGGCGGCTGACAATCCCGCGTTAAAGGGAAGCTTGCATTTGACAGCGACCCCTCCGAACTGTTTGTCTGTTTGTGTTCATGGAAGAAATGTCACATCTGCTCGAGCTCAGATAAATATGCCTCGTGGAGCAGAGCTGTTCCTGCAGGGGAGCATCCAATTAGCATGAGATGTTTGATCTGATTATGCTTCAATATACAGATCTTCTATGAACCAGGGAAGCTACAGCTGGAGAAGACAATACGTATTAAGTCATCCTCCAGTGCGTTCAGGACTGCTCCTCGTGCTGCTCACTGTTACATAACGTAATCCAAGGGCTGCTTGCATGTCTCCGGGGAGATTATTCCAAACCTTAATGGATTTCCTGCTTAAGACAGGTTTTCCCTGATGTGAAATGTGAAATTAACTTTTACTCCTTCCGTCCTCTTGGTCCCACGGATCCTGTACACCCACCAGGGATTAAATAAAACCCCAACTCCTTTCCTTCCCAACTCCTTCGCCTTCTGTATGTTGATAAACCAGCGGTGCTCATTCCGTTGCTTTATCTTGTCTCTTAAAGGCATGTCATCGTGGGAAACTGTCGAAATCCAGTGTTATTTTTAATTTTACTTGCCAGCAACACCGTAGAGAAAGTGAAGCTGTGGCTTTAAAATAGGACAGCCACAGACAACTTTTCATCTGTAAAAATATTGTTGGTGTTTTGTAAAGATCCTTTTGAGCAATGGAGAAACTGGACTTTTAGAGAGGAGTGGTCAAAAGCCAGTACGTAAAATATTGCAGGGTACCAGAATTTGCTTTCTGGGGGTGTTGCAGCAACAGCCCAGTACTGTTTTTCATACATACCCTTCTTTAATGGGAGAGTTTTAAGTATTAAAGTTTTGAAATGCTTGCCTACAGAATTCCTACCGAATTTCCTACAGAAATAAGCCCTTTTTTCCTTGGTGCTCTCCCATTTTAACCGTCCGTGTTTCTCTTTTCTCCACTGTCGTTGCAGGTCGTAAACTTTATCCAGCGTTTACCTGGTTGCAAAGAATATGCATCTATTTTCCGGGACGAGGTAAGTGAAGGCTGCCCCAATGCTGTGCCTTGCTGCTGGCTGGTCTGCTGACAGCAAGGTGATTTTGTACCCCGGTGCTCTGGAGTTCCAGCGCAGAGAGAACACACAGAGCCTTGTCACTGAGGAGCCTGTGGCATTTAGGAGGCAGCATGAATTCCAGCATGGCTAATTGCGTTCCGCTGCTTGAAATTTCCCCTCCAGTTCTAATCACTGAGCTTATGCTTGACATCCTGTCTTGGACTCTTGTGCCATGAGTTTGGCACCGTTAGAACGATGTCCTGTTGGAATGGCGCGGTGACGAGCTCGTCTGCTCCCTCCGACGAGCGCATATGGCTGCTTCTCCTGGGGAGGCTGCCAGGGGTAGGGCTTCCTGGGAATCACTGCCTTTCCCCACGGGCTGAGGTGAGAGCAGGAGGAGAACCTCGCCTTGAATAAGCGGTGGTTGGGAAATCAGAGCATCTCCAGCACGCAGCACATCCTGTCATCGCCGCCACGTGCCGGGCTGGGCTCTGTTCCCTGGTCACTGTGGCTTCGGAGAAAGCTCAGCAGGCGCAGGGTATGGCTGTCATGCTTTTTAGCACACATCTTCACATGGACCATAGATGCTTAGTCCCTCTTGACTGCTTTGGCTTCCACTGATGTTGCAGGTGTGACTTGGAGGTGCTTAATGAGCCCCTAATTAATTTGCACAGATGTCTCTGCCCCGTTATCCCAGCTCTACAGCTCTGATGAGGAGAATCGACAAGTACCTTATGAGCAGTACAGTAACCAGAGCTTTACCACCAGTACCCTTAACCAGAACTGGGGGACATTCCAAAACCAGCACTAACTTGAGGTCCAACTTCTAAATGACTAATGGGCAAAAGAGGAAAATAAAGCCAAAATATCTCTTGGTTTGGAATTAAACTGAAGATTAAATTTAGCAGTGAAACAAAACCTTCCAGCCCAGCCCAGCCCAAGTGAGCCTCTGGTTTAGATGAAGTGACTTTACTCCTAAATGTCAGTCCCTTGTGCCTCAGTTTCCTCATCTTTTAAGTTTTCCTTTAAGCTCCTTTAATACCTTTACTTTCTGCAGCCTCAAAGTATGCTCCTCCACACCAGCTGAGAGGGGCTTGGCTTCTTTTTCAGGTTTATGCTCCACCCAAGTTGTCAGTTTGAAATGAAAACCCTTTCAGCAGTTTGGCTTTGGCCAGAATTGAGATGTGAGTGAGGAGCCTGCTGAGCTCCACCCGCATCGTCCATGAGCTGCAATCAGGCCTCCGTGTCCTCTCCGTTTAGGATAAATAAATCCCTTGCAGACCTCTCTTGGCGCGAGGGGGGGAGCAGAATAAGTTGCTGCTTACGTTAGGAACGAAGAGAACAAATTGTGCACAGAATTTTAAACCCCATCCAAATAAGATGGAATGAAGAAGTGAATAATAAAGCACAGGCGCTGGTGTTGTTCTGGTTTCTAGGTCGAGTTCAGGGAAGGTCTGTTTAAAACAAGCATCTTCGAGGCGATGCAGTGAAAATGAGGCATGGTGGTATCACTGGACTCGAAAGCGTTTTGAAATGCAGGACTATTTTAGAATATAGAATCATAGAATATTTAAGGCTGGAAAAGCCCTCTGAGATCATCGAGTCCAGCCTAGGACCTACCAGCACCACTCAGCTAAACCCTGCCACTAAGTGTGGCATCCAGTCTGGCCTTAAACCCCTCCAGGGACAGTGACTCCACCCCCTCCCTGGGCAGCCCATCCCAGGGCTTTATCCCCCTTTCTGTGAGGAAGTACCTCCGAATATCTAGCCTAAACCTCCCCTGGTGCAGCTTCAGGCTGTGCCCTCTTGTCCTGTCACAAATCACCTGAGAGAAGAGCCCATCCCCCTCCTCTCTACAACTTCCCTTCAGGCAGTTTTCTGCTCCTCTTGACTCTATTATTTAATTTCAGCAGCAGCCCATTTCTTTCAAGGTGTTTTGAACGTGTTCATTGCAATAATGTCGACTCCAGGCAGCTTGCAAATAAGATTCGGGGATATTGTGACAGCAGGAGCCCTACTGGCATTTCCAGTGCGCATACTGGGAGCTTGAATAACTTGCGAATGGTCTCTTGAGTGGGTGGAGAAGGGGAGACCAAATCTCCTGGCTCCCAGCTCTTTGCTTTAATTATACATTGGTCCAAGTTTATTCAGCATATCCTCTTCCACAAGTCATTGATGTCCAACAAAGTCCTAGTTAAGAAGACTACGGGAGGGGAAGAATTGTTGGTGGGGATGAGTTGAGTGTCCGGTGTTGTCCGCTCACTGGCGAAAGGCAAGCGCGAGGCTGAGATGCTGCCGGTCTCTGTAAATGGACTTTAATGGAATTACTTTGGGAGACACAGATTGTTTGTCTGCCTCCATTAATCTTTGGCTTCTTCTCTCCAGCGCTCGAGCTTTGGATTAATTGTATCTGTGGATGTTCTTGTAAGCCCAGGGAAATTCTGAACCTCTTCTTAAAAGAGCGTGTTAAGATTTTGTGTGTTAAGAGTCGCTGCTACCTGCAGTGTCCTGTATTTGCACACCCTGTTTCACTTGCTAATATTGAATCTCATCAAATATCTCTTTGCTGATGGATTCCACACACCTGAAGAGAGTGTGGAAGCCCAGATAGATCACAGGT
Source organism: Todus mexicanus (assembly GCA_013389965.1). Classification (NCBI taxonomy): domain Eukaryota; kingdom Metazoa; phylum Chordata; class Aves; order Coraciiformes; family Todidae; genus Todus; species Todus mexicanus. The sequence goes on from WEIS01011761.1 coordinate 6,576, forward strand.
CTTTACTCCACCGTGGTTTGTACAGAACATGATCCTTTTCACACTCATTTAGTGCCATTGAAAACAGTGTCACAAGAACCTCCTGTTTCTCATTTAAACAAAGACTTCTCGTCTCTGGGCATAGTATGCTCTAGCTGAGAGAATAGCCACGTATTCACACCTCAGGAATTTTTAAGGGTTTTAGCAGAGCTGATTAAAACAAAAAAGGCAAAAAAAAAAAAGGCATTTGGCTTTAAATTTTACTCTGAACAGCTCAACAGGGATTGAAGAGTCTGTGCAGTGACAGAGTGTAATGAATGCGCTAGGAAATGGGGATTTCATCTTTCTAATTGTCGGAGATCAGTGTTAATGTATTAATTCTTGGAGAGCTGCCTGCTGAAGATTCGTGTTCTGGATTTCCTGATCTCCTTGCTGGCCACAGATTGTGAATAGGCTGTAGGATTTTTGACAGTCGTTGGCTTTTTAGAGAGCAATTATAGCGAATATGAAGAGTAACGAAGGAGCATCCTCCTGATGGTCCCTCCATGAGCTTTGCCCACACTCGGGCTTCTTTGTTTCTAGGAAAAGAGCTGCCAGATGAGGTCAGGGACCCTTGGAAAGGGCACATGCCTGGGAGCTCACAGGGGATGGGGGGCAGAACTAGGGAGAAATAGAAGGTTTCAGTCTTCAGACCTCTGTTAGGACTTTCATTCCTCAGTTCAAAGTACGTCATTTAATTGAAGAGCCAGAAGTGAGAATCCTGCCCCTCTTTTGACACTGATCTCTATGTTGTGTTGTGTTTCCAACCTCTAGCAGATAGACGGTGACGCCTTCCTGCTCCTGAACCAGAGCGACATGGTTAAAATACTCAAAATCAAGCTGGGCCCTGCCCTGAAGATCTACAACGCCATTCTCATGTTAAAGTCTGCAGAAGACAACACGAGCCCTTCAGCGGAGCCCACAAGGAACTGACAGGGAACAGATCTTCAACTTTGCAACGTGCCCAACAGGCAGATTTGGACTTTTATGGATTTTTAAGTAGGACTTTTTAACAGTATTTTGGGACATCATAATCCTGCCACAATCTGGAATATGGGGCAGCTTCACTTCCGAGAAGAGGTTATTATTATATTTTGTAATTGAATTTGGGTTTGCTATATCAATCTCTTTGAGATCTCGAAGAAAGCTCCGGTTATAAGGGGAATCCAGGGGACCATTGGTGGAGCCGCAATCTCAAGAAGGAAGCTACGAGTCAAACAGCTGCTGTGACCCGTGATAGTGCCTGAAAGAGATACTGACTTATCACCAGCGTGTTTAACAGAGTCTATATGCGTCAAAACTGAGAGGAGAGTAGGGAAACAGGAAAGAGATTCACTCCAGAGCAACTGAGCTGCATCCTTCAACGCTGTCACTCAAGAACTGACCTTTTCAGGACTGATTGTCAAATTCCAGTTTCTCCTACTGCTCCTGGTTGTTGTAATACCCTTGGCTGCTGGGCTGCTGCCGCCACAGCAGGAGGGTAGCAGGGGCAAAGGATTTTCATCAGTGATGGTTTGTGCCCTGCGAAATGTTCTTTAGAGTGCGGGAAGCAAACCCTGTGTAGATCAGCTTGGGTAGGCAAAGGTAAAGATTTTAGGTGTAATTCTCCCATCAGTGCTTCTGTGCAGCTTCTGTCTGCACCAGGAACATCTTACGGCGAAATGGCACGACTGGGAGCACTTGGGGATTTGATGGGATCGTTCTTGTCTTCATTGTCTGCCAAACACTGGGAATATGGGTTGGAAACCCCGCAGTGGCAAACAGACTTCCTACAGACACTTTGCTTTTCTTGTTGAACAGTTGAAACTCGTGAAGTCTTTAGTGCTTTAGTCTTTTCAGCCTCCGGGTGATGGATTTTGGTCTGTTCTACCAAAGATGGGTGAGCTGTAGAAGCAGAGCACTGGCTCCTCTGCCTCTCCAGTGGCTGGGCAGACAGAGCACACACAGGGAGCTCAGACTGGAGAGGAACTGGGGTTTGAAGAAGCAGCAAAACCAGGTCAGAATGACTTCTCAAAAGAGAGCGAGCTAATCTGCGTCAGGGAGGAAGCAAAGGCTGTGGCTGTGTTCCAGCGCGTGCAGTCTGTGCTGTTCTGGCAGGAGGGGAGCGCCAGTATCTCCCACTCTGCTCCAAGTCAGAACATCATTTGATGAACGTGGACGTGAGGCTGAAGTGTCCTGGATGAGGCGCTTGCACAACGTTACTTCCAGAGCTGTCCTGTGCCGATGGAAGCTCTGGGAGGAGTGATGAGCCCTGCTGGGCTCTGCTTGGTGTTACCACTGATGCCTGGCAGCATTCTAGCTCCCGACTCTTCCTCTGGCCGCTCTCCCTGGTGGATGTTTGGCTGTTCTGAAGTTTAGCAAGAACCATCTTAGCTCGGGAAGCCTTTTCACCCCATCAGTCAGAGCTGGATCCTGCATTTGTGAGCCCTTGGCTGTGTTTACAGGGTGTTGCCGGAGGCAGGGCGGCCGTCAGCCTCTGCCCAGGGTTGTGGGCATTTCTCAGGGTGCTGGATGAAGAGGCAGGATCCATCACAGGCACCTCAGAGCTCCTCCTTGGCATGTTTGTCACCGGTGTTGTTACCATAGCCCCAGCCCTGCAGCTTCTCAAAGAGCTGTTGGGAACGACGAACGTGGTTTTCTGGGGCCGTGTGATGACATGAGGAACGCAGTTGGTCTTCCTTCCCTCATCACTCCGTGTCCTTTGTCCAACCTCTCAGCTGCTGAGAAGGTCCTTTCGACCTACCCGAAATAATAAGTTCCTTAGAATTGTAAATAGAGCAGAATCCAAGCGCTGAAGCTGTTCAGTCCTGGATTAATGTGGAGAGAAATTTGTCTCCATAGTGTCTATTTTTGTAGGAGCTGTGAAGGAGTTCGAGCCTTCCACGAAGACCTGCAGTTGGCGAGATATTTAATAGCTGCAACGTTAAATATCAGCCGGGTAACTGCAGGAGAGAAATTTAAGGCAGTGTTAAGGACTAGACGAGGTATGAATTTAATTTATTAAAATAGATTTTTAGTACGATAACCGGGATATTCACCAAAGAGTCCCATTCCTTTATCCCACTCAGTGTAAAGACTTGAATCGTAAGTGCCGTGACCTGGACCCTGGCACAACTCAGCTTCTAGGCAAAGCAAAATTGTTCCCGACAACTATTACCTGGCTCTTCACTGACTTGCTGAATAACCCTGAGCCCTTCTTTGCTGCCACGCTGTGACACCCCTCCCAGGCGGGGTGGGAGCAATTTCGCTTTGCTCTTGTTTCTAGTGAGCAAGAATTTTCTGGTTTACCTCCTTCCTTCGGGAAGCCGAGTTGGGGGACAGCAGATTGCCTCCGGCGATGAAACAATATAGAATATGATTTCATCCCTTTGACTATATATAGGCAGAGGATGAAGAGAATCAGCGAAACGAGCAAAGAGATTCTAGTCACTGAAATTATGCAAACAGAGAGAAATCTTTAATCCTAGAGGCTTCCGAGCCAGCTGGATCAAAGGCGAAACTGCGCGCTTGGAGTTTGTTCAGTGACAGAGAAGAGCGGCGCTTTCGGCAGGGAGGAAAAAGGGAAGGGACCCTTTTAGGGAGAGGAAGAGGAGGAGAAATGTGCTTCTTGTGCCTTTTTTTGTAATCCGATAATTGTCTTTGCAGAGCAAGCGGGAACGTGCACACATCCCTTACCGACTCCTTTCCCAAATATAGCTGCATTCGCCTAAAATCCAGCGACTTCCCAATAACACGAGGGCAGAAAGATTTCCAGTGTCTTACCGGACACGTTTAAAATTCCCAAATATTTACGGGACAGAAAAATGACTCAACCAGCTCATCTTTTAGCCCCATAACTTGGGAATTCCTCGGTCGCTGCTGCTGCCGCTTTCACGTGCAGCTCGGTGATACATTCCTGCTGCTGGATTCTGTCCGCGCGAACGCGGCTCTGCCTTTTCCCAGTCCTGAGCGAGGCCGGGGAGGATCTGCGGGTGCCTTTGATGGTCTAATGCCTTGTCGTCTAATTCGAAACATGCACTTTGAAGCGGAAAGCCAAAAGTTGTGGCTCTGCGGTGAGCAAAGCTGAAACTGGTTAATGCCGCCTGGTTTTAGGAGCCTTGTGTTGTCTGCTCAGTGTCGGGGTCAAGCAGCTGCTGGTCCAGCTGAGCCCAGAAGTCACTTAGAAATATAAATATTTTATTTAGAGGCAACTGGGAGCTGTGACAGTTTCCCATGGGCTGTGACTGGGAAGTCCAGGTCTTGCTTAGAATGGATCTTAGAATCTCGCTTAGAATGAAACCTCGATGCGTTTTTCTTGCTGTACTCCTGGGTTTGAATTCAAACCCGTCCCTTTTTCCTCTCATTCTGCTCTGTGGAGAGCCCTGTTCGTTTTTCTTTTTCCCTCTGTACCATCACCAACGATCATCCTTGTAATCCAGCAGCAGCAAATTTCTGCTCTGGGTAATGAATCGCATTAAAGTTGGACGGAAGCGTTTGGCAACTCTGAGAGCAAAACTCTTACAACCAGTGAAAGGAAAAAAAACCTCCTGAGCTGTTCAGCGCGGGGGATAAAGTAGTTCAGCTGGAGAAGATTTCCTGCCTGCTACTTTCCTGCCCTGCTGAGGGATTTATACCCCAGCAAGCTTTCAACTTGCTGACATCCTCTCTCCTCCGTGCGATGAGCCAGCTTAGTTTTGAAATTCCTCTTACTGGAACTGGAAACACGTGCAGGGGGAGGGAGCGCCCTCAGCCCTCCTCTCGCTTCAGCCTCCCAAATGTTGGCCTGGTTTCAAGCGAACAAATACTTGAGATTTTTGATGCTAGCCGTCAACGTTGCGCTCCACCGATGCTTTCTTCTGGAAATGTGAATAAAATTAATATAAGTTCAAACCCAGCTCGGTTTTTCTCGTGTTTGGGGCTGACCCCGGCATGTGCTGGTGGCTGGGGCTGGCTCCCTGCCCTGAAGGGCCGTCTGCAGGGTGGGTTCAGTCACCGTTGAGGTTTATCCCCTTATTTTCCTCCCCGTGACCCTGGTGATCAAAGCGTGGGTTCTATTCTCATCTTTTATCTCTTCGTCAGAGCCTCGTGGAGCTCTCTGTGATGTGTACCCAGGACAGCAGCAGCTCTGGCCGGCATTCGCTGAGGCTGCGCCTGATCCCCCGATGCCTTTAATATTTGATATTAGTTTAGAATAAAGAATATTTAAGAATATTTTAATCGTTGATGATTTCCTATTGCAGACCAGCCCAGGACTCTGCTCTCTTCTGAAAGCAGCTTCCAAATTTGAGCGTTTAACTAAAACTAGCAAGAGCACGTTAGCGGTATGAATCCATGTTAAAATCTGTATTTATGTAGAATCACAGAATGGTTTGAGAGGCAAGAGACCTTCCGAGGTCACCTCATCCAACCCCCCTGCAGGGAGCAGGGCCATCTGCAACCAGAACAGGTTGCTCAGAGCCCCCAACAACCTCCCCTGCAATGGGGACAGGGATGGGGCAGCCACCACCTCTCGGGGCAACCTGGGCCAGGCTCTCCCCACCCTCAGCACCAACAATCTCCCCCTTCTCTCCACTCTCAATCTCCGTCTTTTAGTTCAACCCATCCCCCTTGTCCTGTCCCCACAGGCCCTGCTCCAAAGTCTGTCCCCATCTTTCTGCCAGGCCCCTTGAAGCCCTGCAAGGCCCCCAGAAGGTCTGCGCGGAGCCTTCTCTTCTCCAGGCTGAACCCCCCCAGCTCTCCCAGCCTGTCTTTATCTCGGGGTCCTTCTGTCTGTTTTACCTTCCTTAATGCCCTATTTGGCTTGATTCTCTGTGTCTCCCACAACAATTAGAATTAATTCACTTGGCCATTTCTTTCTCCTCTCATGATAATTAGCTGATAAATTGCAAAACCCTGTGCACTGTGACCTCGAGTTGATTTTCTCCCCAAAATCAGGTGGCGAAGGTTTTCCTCCTGATCCTCCCAGAGGTGTTTCTGACGGAGCCGAGGGGCCGAAGCTGCTCTCGCCGCACACCACCGAGCCCGGGGCAGGAGGGGACATGGGCGCAGATTCTCCTCAGGCTGAGGTTAGCGAACCTTTAAACGAAAATATTGGAGAGCTGGCGCCCAGCCACGACATCTAAACTATCCCATCATCGGGGTAAACATCGCCTCTCATTGGTTTTTCCCTTCCACGGTTGGGGTTGGGTTTTTTTGGCTTCTATTTAAACCCCGGCTTGTTTGCTTTTGTTACCGTGATCGGGTTCCCAGTCTGGTTTGCCGGGGTGCTCGCTGCCCGCTCGGCAACATCGAATTTTCCTTGCTCCGCTCACTCCCTCGGGGCTCTGCCGGGGTGCACTTGGCTGCGGATGAGTTTTTCTTCGGAAGGGATTTGGTTTTTATACTGAGATTTTGATGGAGAAGACTTAGCGCAGGGTGCATTAATCACCCAAAAACGGCTGATTATATTTGCAGATCATTCTGCTCAGCCAGACGGGGAATTTTTTGCCCAGAGTCGTATTTTTCCTTTGGCAGGAAAAACCTGTGGTTTATTTTTTGCCTGCTTGAGTACTCGGGATGTTGTGGGATCAGCCCTGACCATGCTACTCAGGACTGAGTCCTCCCTTGTGCCAAGGCCCTTGCACAATTCCCTCATGGGGTTTGCACACCCACTCAAGGGCTTGGAGGGGTCTCTGATTTGAGGTGAAGATGAATTGTGGTGGAAGGGATGTGCCACCAGCATCGTTTCTTTGGCCGAACATCTCACTGCATCCCCAGCAGCGTGGGCAGCAGGGCCAGGGGTTGGGGGATCCTGCCCCTCTGCTGCCAGGGCTCTGGGGAACCCCCCCTGCAGGGCTGGGCCCAGCTCTGGAGGCCTCAGCCCAGCAGAGACAGGGACCTGGTGGAGCGGGGCCAGAGGAGGCCCCAGCAATGCTGGGAGGGCTGGAACCCCTCTGCTGGGAGGCCAGGCTGGGAGAGCTGGGGGGGTTCAGCCTGGAGAAGAGAAGGCTCCGCGCAGACCTTCTGGGGGCCTTGCAGGGCTTCAAGGGGCCTGGCAGAAAGATGGGGGCAGACTTTGGAGGGACAGATCCTCTGGTGCCACCCCCCTGCTCCAGCAGGGTCACCCCGAGCAGGGGGCCCAGCATCGCAGTGTCCAGGCGCGCTTGGAATCTCTGCACACAAGGAGACTCCACAACCTCTCTGGGCAGCCTGGGCCAGGCTCCAACACCCTCCCC
>WEIS01011765.1:1821-16963 GCA_013389965.1 Todus mexicanus
AATACAGTACTAAAATCCATAGTCACAGTTTCAAATTGGTGATCCAACAGTAAAACATGCTGCCCACAAAATATTTTCCCACCATGGGTGTAAGATAAAACATAAGCGGATTTGCGAGATCCAGAGCCCCTCCACTCACCAGAAATCCCTCAGCCTGACCCCAGATCTCTGACTACCTGCAGCACTGTTTTGTTTAGATCACCTGGCCATGAGCTTGTCTTCGTTGCTCAGTTCTTCTTTGCTAGACCAGGGGCAAGAGTGCTCCCCAAGAAGGAATCTGAGGTTCAGCTCCTTTCTTGCTCTCAGCAGATGTCATCTTCAAACTTGAATTTCCCACCTCCCAAAGGACTGGACCTCTGGGACCAGAAAGGAGCGATTCAAAAGGCTCCCTGCTCAGTGTGCACATGCTCCCAGCTGCTTTTCTGGGGTGTCTAGCTTCCACCAGAAGCTACTGGACTGGTAACTGCTCTGGACTCTGCCCTTGAAGAAGAGGTGTAGAGCTGGTGGATAAGGCTTACACCTTGCACCTCTTGATGTGTATGTGTTGAAAACTTTTCTTCCAGAGCTGGCTTAAGCTTATCATTGAGCTAGTAGTGTCTTACCTTGGGGAATGCAGGACACACCATCGCTCGCTAAAGTGTAATCATCTGCACAGAAGCACACGCGTTTTTCAGACTGCTTGTCAGCACAGTACTGTTCACAACCACCGTTGTCGTAAATGCACTTCAGCGTGTCAGCTTTGGCTAAAGTGAGAGAAAGAGCAGTTAGGTTTCCAAATGTGGATTTCGGTGCTTAATATGAGTCAATTGCAACCTGGAAGGTTGACAGGGAGTGGAGATAGCAAAGCGGATTTCTGTGCTTTATGTTGAGCAACTGCATCTAAAGCACCTTCCATTTGGGAAAAGCCAGGTATTAGGGAAGAAAAGGCTATGCTTAAGAAATTAAGTACACCTAAAATTAAATCAGTGCCCATTTATGCAGTAGCTGAGCTGTCTAAAGGATGGAGGTGTCATAATTTTATGGTAACCATCGTCATATATGACTGAAAAATTATAAGTTTTGTAGTTTGCCATTTGGCAGAAGGATGCTCTGGGGTAACTGTTGAGACTGCCTGGTTAGACTCGATGAGTGCCTGGTCCTTGTTTGAGCTCAGTGTGTTCTGAGTGTGTGTAACACTCAAATGTGCAGCACCCACTGAAATCAGTGGAAAGACATATATTGACTTCATTAACCACTGTATCTGTCCCCTCAGGCTTTGTATGATGCACATGCAGCACAGTTCTCATTCACTTCTAAGTCAAAAGAACTTTAGCACTTGGGTAGGAAAAGCAAGCCCTCCTTTTCTCTCAAACGGTGCACAAAAAGCAATGTTAAAAAAAAATAAAATTATTTATTTACAAAGTCAACATAGGGTAATAATTCTCTTGCTGCCTTGCAGTGCCTGACTGCCAGCTAGTTAGATCCATCACGGGACACCACAGGCAGTGTGAACAGGAGCTGTCAGGGCTAGAATGCTGCAGAATGATGCTGATTGCTATTGTTTATCTCAATGCCCCGCATTTGAATTAATAATGGCATTTTTATTTTGTTAAGCTATGCCAGAGCTAACCTTTTTCACAGCTTTTGCCCTCGTATTCGACAGGACAGCGGCAAACGTAATCCTGAAACTGGTCGTCACAACTCCCGCCGTTCTGACAGGGGTTGGAGTCACACTGGTTAGGGTCTGTAAAAACACTCAGTGTCAGTCTGGCTCACCCGAAGAGCTGCAGCAGCCGGTGTGTTTTCGCAGCTGTTAGAACATCCTAGACAATCGTACCGGAATAGATGTGCCAGAATTCTTTCTGGAAGAAAAAAGATGTGAGATTTGATTAAAGAAAAATTAACTCCTGTTAAGTCCTGCAGCCCTTGTAGCACAGGAAGGGTTACAGAAAGTCACAGTGATGCCCCTTTTGCCTTTATAAATTATGACAGTTAATATCCATAAACTGTTCTACATTATTTTCTACATCCTATGTTATTTTCAGATGCCAGTAGAGAAGGGCGCTGTGTAACACACGAAAAGAGGTTAGCCATCAACAACCTCTTGATAGTTGAGGTGGGATTGACTGAAACAGATGTTGTAAAATACTGTAATTTAAGGTATTATCAGGCCAGGAATTACTGGGGGGTCAGGGAGATGACTTAGAGAGCATCCCTTTTCCCACCATCCCCCAGGAGCAACCCATGTAGCATGCCCTCCTGCAGCTCAGTGCTGCTGCATGTCCCCCTGTAAATATGAGAGGTGCAAACGGCAGGACACAAAGTGTTTTTTTTTTCTTTTTGCTCTCACTGTTTAAAGTGTCAAAGCACACCCTTGAGTGAGGGAGTCCATCTGACACTGAGTGCTCACCCAGCCCCGTGTTACTTACTGTCCTTTCATCATCATGGTAAATCTCCCGTGCTTCCTCAAAGGAACATTTTTCTTCAATGCATTCTCGCTCTAGTGACCCCAGTTTTATCTCTTCGAAGAAGCTGTTGGCTCGTCTGTGCCTTTGCAAAACGCTGTTTGCCTCTTCCTGCTTTAGAAAGACTGAAAAACAGCGGCATGCTCTGTTTGTCAGACAGCTGTGCTCTCCAGGCTGAGAGGATGGGGGCATGATTTCCCCTGAAAGCTTTTCTGGTTCCCAAGCTTTTTCTGAGACACTTTAGAAAAGAAATGGGTAAATGCGAAAGCCTCCCTTGTCTGGCAGCGCATGAATTTTACAGAGCTGAGAGCTGAAGAGAAGATGGGACATTACACCGGCGTTGTACGCCCACGACTCCTAAGGTACCGTTGCACATCACAGAGTAGGTCTCAACATGCACAGCACAGCATCTTTCAATTCTAGAAGCCAAAAAGCCTGTGTTGCTTTATCTTGCACTGATGTACATGGCAACACCTGGTTTTTCTGTACTTGCTACACTAAATCACTTGGTGAGAGGTGGACCACAACCATCCCTTCACTCACAGTCACCCCTTATCAGTCACCCCTTCACTCTCTGGACCCGTAGAAGGTTCTCACTCCATCACTAGCAGCCGACAATTTTTAAACCACTGCTTTAATATATTTATCATTAGCTTTCTTCTGTAAAAAAGGCTACGTTAAGGTCCACAGGAAGGCTGGACAATGCTGTTTGCGTTTCCTAGTGGATGGCTCCTAGCTGCTGCCAGCACCATAAACCACAGCCACGGGCTGTTCTCCCTGTCTGCCTCTGCTGTGCCTTGGAAAGACACTGAGTATCCAGGTTTGATAGCAGACATCAGCAGCGCTTGCTTCCTAGAGCTATGTCAACTTGTGACTGACAGAAGCGTGCACTGAAAGAGCTGATACCCTTGTACCACACTGACCTGTTTATCAGCTTCAGGATACAAACACATCACACAACTCTGCCCTCCCTGTGTAATTCAGGATAAGGAACAGGAAGTCCCAGGTCTGTGGTGTACTTTGCTCCATGTACAACACAGAACAAGTCTTGAAATAGTCCATTTAGCTTTTTTTTTCCCCCCCATATCAGTAGGGGATTCTGGAGCTTCATGACAACTTCCATTTCATTGCCTTTAACTATTTCCCCTGGGATTGTGGCTAGATTTGGGGATCGAGGCTGATGCATATCATCTGCCTTTTCCCCAGGATATTCTCCACTACGTGATCCCTAAGAGTAGGAGTTACCTCTTCTCTGCTGGAAGGGCCCTGAGATTGTTGCTGAAATGTGTGTCCTCACCAACATGCATATGAATGTAAATACTGAGAGGGTTTAGTCCAGCCTGGTGAGGTGTCTCTAAACATTTGTGTCTAATCAGAACATTTGCTCAATTACATGGTAATTTTCCCTGTACTTTAATGTTACTTGAAGGAATAAAATGTTTTGTGGAGTGCATTGAATTTATGCCAGGTGCTTCATAAACATTTGCTCATTGTAGGAATGTTAGCTGGGTCTTTCTGCCGTGATTTCAAAGTTAGGCTCTATACATTTGATAGGGCTTTCTCTGAGGGCTTTAAATTATCCTCACACTGCAGATACATGACACAGTGCATAGTCACAAACTCCACCAGGGGATCGTGCTCGGGTGCATGGCTGGGGACATCCTCCTACTTTTATTTTGGCATTCTCCACTCACATCAGAATGCTTTTGGCTTGGCTACTTATTTTATCTGCCTTGTTCTGCGAAATGCGGAAGACCCGGTCAATGACTAACTGGGAATCTGAAAGCACTGAGTCAGCTTTATTAATATGGGAGCTGATCTTCAGACACGTGTACTGGAACCACCAAAAAGCTACCACCTCACTGCCTTCTACTGCAGCGGAAACAGGGTGGCTTCTCACCTCTTTAATTTCTCATCAGCTGAATGTCAGAATATTGATTATTTGCTTTGAAAAAATGCCATAGTTCAATACGAAATAACAGTAAACCCAAGTTCCTTTTTTCATGTACTGGGCAGACAGCTGACGGGTTGCCTGCTCTCTGTGCAGTAAGATAATAGATTCATTTAGCAGTTGAGAGGTGCTTTTCCTTAGTTGGCAAAACAAGTGTGTGGAGGCCATCGCGAAAGCAAACAAGAGCCTTAGAATAACTCACAGGCACAACTGGAGGCAGGACAAACATACAACAGTGCTCAAAACTTTGCCATCAAAATTACATCTGAGTAACAAGAGGGAGGTCCATTACCAGTAAACATAATTACAGCCATATCCTGTGACATACCTGCATCCAGAGAAAGAGGAATCAGGAGCAGGAAACGGAGAAAGAAAGCCATGCACTGCCTGGAAACCATGATGAACCCCGCGAGCCAGCGTCCCGGTGGTGTATTGACATTTCAGCAAGGACTGTTTGGCCAAAGAGCTCAGCTTCAAATGCTCCGAGCCAGAGGAGGGGCTGGCGAGTCATGGAAACAGAAAAAGATCCATGATAGTCCAGCGAGTTGAGCAGAAGGGCACATGCAAATCCTGCAGTGTGTCCTTTTCACACAAGTGGGGGGCTTGGTTTTGGAGCGCGCTCTCCTGACCTGTGCAAAGGCTGTGCTGATTACACAGGCTGCTACCCTGCACCTTCATTTTCCATCTAGCATTCCTTTTTCATGAGAGACACAAAGGTTGGGACCTTGGGTCCATATGACTGACACTAACTTGTCCATGTATCCCCATGTGCAGAGAGCAGTGCTGTGATGTTTCTTTTGAGTCAGCAGTCAAGATATGGCCTTTCAGTGCTTTGGAGTATGATTGAACCACAAACCTTGGTCTTTTCCTATTTCTCTGTAACCAGTTGAAACTGTGCACTTCTGGTTGCATTGACTTGGAGACACTAATTAACCAGCAAGAGACCCCCTAGACTGTTTCTCTCCATCTTTATTGCAAGACCCATGTGGCCTGCACAAGTTGTACCAGCTGGAAGGGGCATTGAGCTGATCCATGTTGTATTTCATTAGTAATCATAGTGGTTTGAGGAGTTAATCTGCAGACAATGTTTTATCTGGAATGTAAGCAACCCCCTGATTTAATAGAAATCAATTAATGGCATCAGACTAGACAACATTCTTGGGGAAATATTTACTTAAGATAGCAGTGAGGTAAAGAGCATGTTTGCCTATGAGAAGTGAAGGGCTGCCTGAGGGCTGGACTGTTTTCCAGGCTGTTCTCCCCGTCCTGTGTGGAAAGGAAGGAGGGCCAGCTCTGCCTCTGAGCGGGTACAGCAAAGAAAAGCAGCAGCTGGATTTTTACTTTGCTGCCAACACTCAGCGTAACTCCCTGCAGAAGTCCTGATTGCTCAGGAAAGCTGGGCTCCCACCCATTCTTTCGTGTGTGATCCCGGTATTTAGCGGCGGCGTGCAGAGCTGAACGTTCTGCTTTGAAATCGCTTTCCCAAGAGGGGCCTTCTGGGCACTTACCTGGATCACAGCCTGGCTAGTTCCCAGCAGCCCAGTTCCTGGGATGGCGGGGACGGGTGGCAGGTCCTGTCCCTGGGCAGAGGAATGAGGCCAGTTACTGGAATACAAAAGGAGCTCCAGCAGCCCCACGCTGTCCCCGTCTCTGCATTTTGGGAACCCTCTGCACACCTCATAGCTTGCCAACATGATCCGCATTCCTTGTTCATTTGCCTACAGCAGTGAGTTGAAAATAGCAAGGGCATGTTCCTCTTAGCAAGACCAAAGTCAAGCTTGTTGGAACTGCTGGAAAATTTATCTTTGCCTCAACTTCTCAGGAAAAAAAATATCTAGCCCCATCTAATAGAATGAATGGCGCAGATGAGAGCACGAGGCTGTGTCTCCTGCACCTGGGGCCAGCCCAGGTCAGCACCCATTGCCCCCTCCAGCTGTGTTTCCTTAGGCTGGGTGTGTAAGTCCCTGCCAGGGAGGATGGAGTGGCTGCCACTCCACAGTGACATTGTAGCATCTCTGCATCATGGCACCACTTTGCTTTCTTGTCTTCTTCCTTCTTAGTGTGCAGATCCTGTACATCCTTGCAGACTGATGCAGTATTTTCCTTCTGTCTTCCTCTATTGGCATCCCTTAAACATGAAAGATTTTGCTTTTATTGCTTGGGAATACAGCCCAACACTCAGCTATTACTTTCAGAGCCCATGGAGAAGCCCGAATGCTAGGAACAACAGTTATTTCATATGAGGACAGTCCTTCTTTCAAGAAAAATTCATGCTATTAGTTTTCATCAGGGGTGACAGGGATGGCCATGGCCATGGGGAGGGTCACGGGGGATTAAGCAGTTCCAGGACTTCATTACAGCTCTTTACTCATGATCTTCACATTAGCAGGTCTCATCTCAAAGCTGTTTCCTACTCACTTCAGCCAGGCTGGTTCTTTAGTTAAAGAGCAAACTGCGTTTTTAAAGAAGAGCTTCTCTTGCCTTGCTGTCCTAGATCCCAGCCAGAGGAGCAAACATCAGTGTGTTAGCTTTTCTTCCCCATGAGATCCCTCGGTCTTTGTTTTTCTTCTTATGTGGTCTTGTTGTAGTTCATGAGAACTGCCCTAGTATTCTCTATAAATCTCCTTGCCAGTGCAGGCTTCAGCCTTAGCTTATGTTTTCTGAGTGATTCCAAGAAAAATAGTTCACTATTCAATTAAAAGTGAATGTATGTTAATATAAACATGCCTTCCTGCTGCTCATGGGTGCTACTAGCATCAGTTTGCAAACAGCTGTTCAAAAAATACGATTTAGAGTATTTTTTAGTGTATGCTTTGGATGTGCCAAAGTTGCTACATACAGAAAAAAAAGTTAAAAAATTAAAGATGTTAACAATGTGAAAATAAAAAACCCTAAAGCAGAAAGACATGATGAACTGGTGTCTCAGAACATACCATTCTTTATTTTGTTTTATTTTCAACTGACATTTTTTGAAGAAAAACTCTTACAATTTTGCTATTTTTAGTCTCCCATTTCGGGTTGAAGAAAAGACAGGCAGTTCTTGGGAAATGCACAACTTGATCTGATCCAACAGGTCGCTGGTCATTTAAACACCAGTTTTCTAGTCAGCACTCAGGGACAATTAAAAAAATAAATCAATGATTTCTATTTCGAAGACGCCTTCAGATATCGTTTGAGGAAGCTGGCAAAGCTGTGCCTAAGTAAGAAAGGTTTAGAAACAAACTGCTTCATGAATTTGTGGAGAATTCAATTTTAATCTCCAATAACAATAGTAACTTGCAATCATTCATTTATCAGACTCATTAAAAGCAAGCCAAGCCTGTGATCAAGTTAATAACTTCCTGTTTCTTTGTACTAATCTATAAATATATAAATGTCGTGGTGCTAAGCTTTAAAGCAAAATATTTGCCTTTTAGACCTCAAAAGAGAACTGTTTCTTTCTGAGACAGAATTCCTTGCCTGCTTGACTGACTTCAGCATCCCTATACAGCAATTATTCTCATAAAGAGGAGGGAGAAGATGGGGAGATAATATTGTCTATATATTTATTTTTTTTTCCTAGCTCTGAATATAAGTGCATCTTATTTTATGTAATTTATTTATTATTAATTCATTTTATTTTTTAATCTTCTTGTGGGTTATTTCTTTCTCTGCTTTTGCTGCCTGAGGAGAAGGATATCTGAATAGTAAAGTTATTAATTAAAGTTAATAAAGGAAGCAAAAGACATAGAAAAGGCAGTGCAAAAAAATTTACAATAAAGAGAGCATCCACCAAAGTTCATCTGTTTAATACCACGTATCTCAGTTGGTAATGAGAGATACTAACTCTACTACAGACCTTCTCTTGACTATGTCTTGGGACCATCACAGCTGCAACAGCATCACTGGTAAATCTGCAGTCTTTTAAACGGAGCTGGGGACCTTCCTGCAATGTCAGTTGATGTGGAGTGAATAAATAGGAAAATCTGAAAGATGGTGAATTGATTCACTTCGATTGATTTGTCAAAGATAATATTTCAGCACCAACCTGGCTAATCCAAGTAAAAAACTTTCAGACTAAAAGTGCAAAGCTTGATCTTTGATTTTCTACCACCATCTTTAGGCTGCTGCTGGTACAGGCGGCAGCCGCTCTGGTGGTACCTGGGAGAGGTGCAAAGACACATAAGTTAGTACATATCTCTTCTTGTAGATATTGGCCTCTTTCTGCTATAGGGACTTCAGAGTGGGGGTGACTTTGGCCTGTCTCTGCAGGGTCAGAGCCGCTGAGGAGCTGGCAGAGCTCCGCGCGGTTTGCCTTTGCCCTGGCTGTGACTCCCTCCCTCCTTGTGAAGGGCTGAGGGACTCATCATCTTGCTGCACTGCTCTGTTGGATGAGGAAAAGCTGCACTTTGGCTGCAGCCTGCCTTTTGTGTACACCACGCTGGCTTTTTTGTCTCAAGGCTTTCCCTAAATATAGCACTGCTCCCAGATTTCTCAAGAAAAGG
Organism: Todus mexicanus; assembly: GCA_013389965.1. Classification (NCBI taxonomy): domain Eukaryota; kingdom Metazoa; phylum Chordata; class Aves; order Coraciiformes; family Todidae; genus Todus; species Todus mexicanus. Next base: position 10,701 of record WEIS01011765.1, read on the forward strand.
CTTCAGCTTTGGGTGAGGACACTTCACCATGAGTCCCCTTTGGACTAAGCCAAGCAGTTGGAGCCCACTGACATGAGAGGCAGTGTGTGCATATATTTATTTATATATGACAAGATATTTTGATCTAACCATGTACAATAGCGAATGAGCAGCTGAGGGAGGTGTCCTGGTTTGGGTTAGAACAGAAATTCTGTTCTATGACTTTTACTTTTCAGCTAAGTCTGTCTGAAGTTAGCAGCATGTTAACCAGACAGAGTCTGCTTCTAGCAGTGATAACGCTCCATGTTTATAGTTAGTACCAAGGATTAGTTTGCAAACCAAGGTCATTGATAGACTGTGTACCACACTGGGGGGGGTGCAGGAAAGAGAAGGCTGTACCTTCAGGGAGGAGTGACCAGGACAGGTGACCCTAAATTAGCCAACACGGGTATTCCATATCCATATGCGTCATATTCGGTATAAAGTTGAGGGATCATGAGGGTCTCAGCCCTCTTGCCCCTTCTTCTGGCCCTTTTGCCATTTTTGCCCGTTGCCATCGTTTCCCTGAGCTCGAGCTGCTCTCTCAGCTCCAGGACTCTTCCTCGCTGGGTTTGGCCTTGGCAGCTTCAGCTTTGCCCTGAGGCCTCCGGCCCCGGTCTCAGCCCCCGGCTCAGGCCTTGGCTGGGCCCCAGGTTCTGGGCCGCATCCCTGAATCCAGCTCCCGGTTCCCGGCTGCTGCTGGGCCCTTCCACAGCATCAGTGGGGATGGGGATGGATTTACCATAGGGGGGGGTGGGTTCAATACTGAGTTTGTACATATTTGTATATATTTACCTTTTATTATTACTGTTATTATTATTTTCATGTTTTAGTAAAGCTGTTCTAATTTCCTTTCCTAATNTAGGGGCTCAGGAAGCCGTGGCTGACAACCCGTGAGAGCATTGCCTGGGGGGCGAGTGGACAACTGGGGCAGGAGGGCAGCAAAGCAGCCCTGCTGTTCAACAAAGCAGGGTGAGATGTAGGGCAGCAGGTACCTCCTGGAAGGACAGCAGAGTGTCTGGAATAAAAGGCTGAGGATACAACATATGCAGGATATCAAGACTAAAGCCGGCTGTGTAGAGCCATAGAGCAGCTTGTGATCATGGCCAGTCATGTAAGAAAGTGATGGGCAAAGCTGAAAAGGGTGCCTGGGAAAGGAGCTGGGAAGACTGTGCACACACAGTGCTGGACTCTAACCGGTCCCCACCGTGGCTTCACTATGGTTCTTAATGTGGTTCCCTGAAAATATCAGCTTGAGGTGCTGTGGTTCCCTGAAAATATCAGCTTGAGGTGCAGCAGCTTGGAAAGAGATTGGAAAGGAATGAATAAACCCACAAATAACCCAGGAAAAAATCTGATACAATCCTGCTGTTAAGGGAGCCGGGATCCCTTCTGCCTGAGCTGGAATTTGGGAGCAACAGCTCACTGTTTAAGGCAAACTGGTGCTTTGGGCGCCATATAGTCACTGGAATGTGATACTTCACAGTCTGCTGTATGAACAGTGACAAGCTCAAAGTTTCACAAGCCTTTCTTTTCTGGATGCATTAATGGAAAAAGGGGAAATTTTATATGTATATTGGACAGCATTTAAAGAGGGCTTCTGGAAGTTGCCTGAAAAAAAGTAAGCAAAGCAAATCTGAGACCTTTGCCAATGGCCTTGGGGTGTCCTGCTGCTGCAATTGGCATCTTGCCCTGTCAGAGTGTTCTTAAGGGCAGCAGAAGCTATTTATCAAGTGCTTTGCTATTACAGGGCAGAAAACTACCTCACCAGCTAAGGGTCTTTACATTGTCATTCATTTTGTTCCACCTGCTTATGAGTCTCTGAAAGGATCTCATCTTCATCTTCCTTAACAGCTGTTAAAATAAACAATAGTTGCTGCTAATGTGGCCATCAGCTCACGTTACCTATTCATCTCCTTTCAAATGATAGCCAAGAGAAGCTACTTCAACATCTAAGCATCTTATTTTAATAATACAGTATCTAGACACAGTTTACATCAAATCTCAAGGAACAACAGCATCTGGCTCTTCTATTCCTACATCCCAAGTTAAGGGAAGTGAATTTGGGTAGCTCCCTTGTACCAGGCAGATCTGACACTCACCCACACAAATCTGCAGAGACTCCGAATTCTGGGGACTTGAGTGGACACTCCAAACTTTACTGTGCAGTGCATAATAACCACCTGATGTATGATACAGAAGGGGAATGGGAGTCCCTGTCACTTTCAGGTAAGTGATGTACATGAGTTGTGGTCCCAAGTCTGCAGTTTTGCTGGAGAATGGGTTTTGTATTCCAACTGGTAAACTGCTTCTGTATCTAGCAGATATTGTGCTCCAACTTTGAGCAAGTTATCTAAATTCCCCAAGATGAGTCCATAGTGTTCGCAATAGGAAATAAACACCATTAAAATTAAAAAGAAACAAATAATTACGAGGTTTTTATACAGAATATTATTTACTTTCCCCTAAGGCAAATCTGGACTGAAATTCTTTCATCCTTTTGCTCTACAATGTGACTCTGCTCAGAAATGCTAGACCTCCTTTTGCTCAGAAGAGTAGGACTTCTCACTACACAGGTAGCTGTTGCGTTAACAAGAACAAATGAAAGCAATCAAATCCCAATAGCATCTTAGCTGGGTTGGGAATGTGAAATTTGCCTCCTACCATGGCGTGACAGTCCTTAAAGCCATCAATCAGTGAATGCTCAAATATGTTCCTCTTCAGATGCTGCAAGGGTGAATGGGGTTGCTTGTTTCTCATCCAGTTGCGGCTGTTGCCAGACACAGGCCTCCAGTTTGTTTTGATAAGATCACGGGATCAAGAGAAGCATGCACAGAAGGAGACGAACCAAGGTGTCCTGGTTTGGGTNTTACTTATTATTATTACTGTTATTATTATTTTCATTTTTAGTAAAGCTGTTCTAGTTTCCTTTCCTAATCGATAAGTCTCTCTCCTTTATTTCCTTTCTTCCCTTTTTGGGTGGGGAGGGGGAGAGAGTGTTCTGTTGCAGATTTGGGGGTGCCCTGACCCCAAACTGTGACACAAGGGATACACAACTTTCTTCTGCAAAATTCAGCAGCGATGTGCTGTCTTTCAAGAAATGGTATGTGGGAAAAAGGGAATCAATCTATCTGATTACCTGGCACTGGGATGCATTTTTTATCCTCAGCCTGCAGCCATGCTTTAATTCCCCAGTGCCAGGTGAGACAGGATCACACAGGTAAAATGGTGTTTTTCTGAGATGGTCCAGAATGAGAAAGCAAAGGATTTGACCACATAGACTATGACAAGCAACAGCTAGACAGACTTGGCTTTCTGTGCCAAATCCTTCAGGCTATCTCTGGTTTTATATGATACCCATAAGAACTTTTAAGACCATGAGACAAAATAAAACACGGAGCATGTCTGTATAAAGGCATTCAGCAAGAAGTGCTGAAATTTATTCAAAGTAATTACAATAGAGACCTCTGACTTTGAACTTCTAATTCACAACAGCAGTAAAAAAGGAAATGGTGAAATGGGTTGTATATTAAAGTGCAATGATGTGGAGAAAACCATTGAAATAACACAAATGAGGCTGCGGTAAGAAATGGAAGGACAGTCTCATCCTAGCAATGACAGCAATATATAAGTAAATTATGTTACAGATAATTTACAAAATAACTTACATAGATGAAGATAAGCTGAATCTCATGTTGCCATTCCACTGTTAAATATCAGACTATATATTCCCAGTCAGCACAGTATTATATGGGATAATTAAAAAAAAAAGATCAGAGGATTTCTGCATTGGAAAAGATGCCTGAAGTAAAACCCTGATCAGCCTTTATATTGCAGTATTGCAAGAAACCTAAGTATTTATGAATTGTAAAGTGACACATTCAGCAGCATGAAGACTATAAATACATCTTTTACATTGATACATTATATCTACACACATATACATATCTACACAGACATACATATACACACAAGCACACACATGCACATATATGTGCATAAATATGTGTGTGTATATATATGTTTCAGTTGGTACTGACTGTGGTCAGCTGCATTTTGATTGCTTCTGGGGGGAGGGTTGCTTTTGCAACTCAGGAGTAAGATCATTATTTAGAGTATTTGTCATTCAAGTTTTCTAAGCTGCAGCCTCTGAAATAAAAAATTCTGGCATAAAGAGAGACTTCAGGGCTCAACCATCAGAGGGTCTGATGATTAACAGCAGTTCCCCTGTTGACATAATCTGCTGTGCTTAGTGCTTCTGAAAAGTTACGCTCTGAATGTCCGCATTATTTTTAAGTAATATGGTACATGAATCAGTTAAAAACCTACTTTCATATAAGTAAAAATATTTGAGAGAGGGACAGGAATGAATACATTATTCCATACATGCACACAGCTTGGGGCTGTTTGTAAGGATGATGTGCAAAGAACGTCTGACAATGTGAAAATTTACATCACACCTTGAGAAATGGCAGGTTTATCATCACCTTTCCTTAAAAAAAAAATTAAAACACTTGTCTGTAGCACAAATCTAACTATTAAAGATTTTTTTTTCTCTCCTGTGTTCCCCTTCTATAGAAAAATTGTCTTTTTTTTTTTTCTTTGAATAAATCTGCAACAAACACTACTGACTAAAAATACATCTGACTTCTAGCCCTCACAGGCGTGTCTGAAGGAAGGTTCTTGACCCTAGCACGGCTACACTAGTTCCCTCTGCCTGTGAACTGTGAGAGCTGGAAGTAACCATGCAACTACCGTATATTAAGAGATCATTTAATGAATAAGAACATTTGTGTTTCATTGTGCACCTGTGTAAGGAAAGAGATACTACTAAATTGCCAAGGCTATGTAAACACAGTGATCTTGGTAAAGAATTTGGTTGTGAGGTCAAAATACCTCAAAAAACAGTTATTCCATTGCACGCATCATTAAAAAGGTTGGAAAGGATAAAACAAGAGTTTCTTTTGATGCTCTTGTGGTCAGTGAATTAGTTATATCTGCATCCCAGTCCCTAGGGAGCAGAAGAATATCCTGAAGACCCAAGTGAAGAAAAAAGGCTGGACCAAAGCTCCTTCCTCGTTGCTGTAAGAGTTCCATTCACTGCATTGACCGAGGTATGTCCTTGGAGAAAGGGGTTTTTGGGGAGGAGAAATTGTAAACTGGATTTATTTTCCTCATACCTATTCTGTACAGTGATTGCTATGTTATTAGTTTACAATGAGGATTTAGCACTGGACATGTTTTGTTTGCTCACATTCAGGTTCCGCCTGTTATGACATGATACAGTTCTGCAGAAACCTGATTGTTGATTAACGTGAAAATGTGTTTTATATTAAGAGCTCTGCAGCTTCAGACTTCAGAGCAGAGGCCTCTACAAGACCCTATTTCAAATCATTTGACTCTTATTTACAACTTCACATTCCATGCACTTTCCACTGGGATCTTCCAGGAGAACCTGTAAAAATCACCACTGAAAATACTCAAAGCTGGCAACACGAAACTGGTGGTTCTCCATTGGAGGCCAATGTCCAGAACTCTGCATGAAATGACAAACTCCAGATTTACCTTCCATGGAGGTGGGGTGACAATTTAATGTTAGCCCTTAATGTCAGAGAAGCTGGTGCTGCTGGCATTGCAGCTGTCGCTGCAACTTGATGATGTGCTCAAAGTGCTGGAGGCAGTGCCCGATTCTGGGAAAGGAAAAAAAAGAAAACAACAAACAAGAAATTATGATATGCTTGTTGTTTTGCACAACTTTCTTTGATAACAGGAATCTTCAGAGAGACAATTATCTCATTTAAAATAAATAGCCTACCAGAGCTGCTTAAAGATTGAGCTGATTTTGAACTGCCTATGAGCATCAGCAGATTGTTTGCTGGGATCCAACCTTCTCTACCAGTGCTCAGGTTCTTTACATACCTTCAAAAAAAATAATAAAAAAAAGGGTCAGATTGCTTTATTTGATGCCTTTAAAAGTTTTGCCCTAAACATCTGCCTTCCAAACAGTTCTGCGTATAAAAATTTCGAAACACAGATCTGCGTACCAAAGTCCATCCTCCCCTTCACGAACCAGCTGAACTAGATCTCCACTTTTCACTGTAAATTCTTCAGAAACTCCTTTCTCATAATCAGTCACAACTGTATATTTACCAGGAGTCTAAATGCAGAGGAAAAACATAAACAAATTATTTCGATTGAGCACTTCAAGGTACGTTGCAGCTTCTGTTCTGAAATGATAGCACTTT
>WEIS01011766.1:0-12666 GCA_013389965.1 Todus mexicanus
CCTCCGCTCCCAAAGCAGCTTTGTCCTAGGGTTCCAACACGGTTATCGCGATAGGAAGGCGTGTGTAAGAGCAAGCAGTGGCGATGCTGACCAGTCCGCTCTTAGATTGTCCTGAAACAATGACTTGCAAAGGATTGTGCTGTGGGGAAACAGTGTTGAGGCCTCGATGTTGGGCATGCCCAGGTTCTTCTTGAGTCCCTGAATTTGAGAGGAGTTGGTCTGAAATATGTGTAGGTGAATAGGGATTGTCTTTCAGGAGGAGGAAGAGGGCAGGTAGCGCCGAGGCGGTTTCGGCCTGTTCTGCATAAGTCTTGTGTACATTCCTGACTCAGAAATACTTGGCTGTGGTCTTAAACAATCAAACAAAAAACCCAGCGAACCCACATGTGGTAATTCTGGTGCTGCGGTGCTGTCTCCTGCAGGTCTTCCTAGAGAGGAGATTTAATCAGTCAGGAATCATCGTGGTGCTTCTAGCGTAAGGAAGAATGTCAGGCTGGTTATAACGCCCTTCTCCTAAATACCCGAGTGAGGCAAAACAATAATCTCAAGCTGAAATAATTGAAATAACAAAATTTGGCTTGAATTGTCGAGCTCGTTTTCCAGCCTGAGTCTTATATTTTGCAATTTGAAGAATGCCATCGGTGTCGGTGTTAATCAGCAGCGGCGGAGCAGCTCAGTGAGGATGCGTGGAAGTGGCTCAAAGAATCTTTGTTCCCGAGATTAGTCTCATCTGAAGGAAGCCGAGGTTCCCAAGTGTCTGTCTGTCTTCTCCAGCTCTGCTAGAAACTCAAATTTAATCAGCTGACAAAGAGAAGCTGTCAGAGACACCTGACGTGTTGTGGTTGATGGTAACTGATGGGAAACTTCTCTACCAATTTATCTCTAAACTGCAACTTGTAGAGCTCCTGCTGACTCCCCCGTTTCTTTTCCATGCAGTGATGTCGGTCTTGCCTCTCCCCTCCATCACCTAACGCTACAACAAACGCTGCAACTGCTTCAAAGCTGCAAAGGGTTGATGAAAGAGGTTCCTAGACTTATTTCCTCAGGGAGACCAAAAGACAGTTGCAGAGCAAATAGGATACGATGCTGTGGTGTTAGTTTCCACGTGGAAAATTGGCTTTTTGAGGGATTTTCTCTAAATGTTTGTCAGATTTAAGAACACGCGGTCCAAATGGTCAAGGGAATATATGGAGAGGTTAATCCTACACTTGCTGCTTTTTGGAAATTTCAAGTCTTTGCATATATCCAGAGGCTCCTTTGGCGAGGTCAGTGCAGCTCACTAACCTAACCTAGCTTCTCTCCTTTCATGTGGGCTCCTTTGCCAAAATGGGGGCGGGGGGCGTGCTTCTTGCTTTCCGATCCTACCCGTTAGTTCAATTTATGATTTTTTTTGTTTCTCTTTAGTTATAAGAAGACCCAGGAAACCCTTTCCCAGGCAGGACAGAAAACTTCGGCAGCCCTTTCCAACGTGGGTTCCGTTATCAGCAGGAAACTTGGTGACATGAGGTAAGGTTTCTGGTTCACGCTCTGGTGCTTTGATCTCGGTTTCAATCAGGAGCGAGACTTTAGACAATAACTGGGCTTTTTTCCATTTCTACTTCGCTGGCAGCACATTGCTGTTGATGGACTTAACTTCTTCTGCATGGCCCCGTACATTGTAGCTTGGGACAGATTAAACACTTACTAAAGACTTGGTGGTGGGATAAAACCTGTTCTAAAGCGTTTCAGTTCGATTTGGCTTTGGAGAGCTGACAGAATGTTTTCAGCAGCCTTCCCCCTTTTATTGTCACATGGTTTCACTGCAGATTTTACATCATAGGTAAGAAGGTAATATGAAAGTTCACCTTTTCCATTCATTGCTGGATTATGGAGGGGTGTTACTGCTTAGCGTTAGAAAGGGGTCATCACTCCCCTGCTTGATTATGTTTTAAAATGGGGTAGAAAAAGTCCGGATGCCTCATTTTATGCAGTTTCCAGGCCCGTGTGTTGAATTTCTGCTGGGAAAGGCAGCGTGCCTTCCAGACACAGCAATGTTGTGTAGATTGGAAAATAGGAATCGATGCAGCACATCATGGCAAGAAGAAATATTTCTCTTTGCTGTTGGTGAGGCTCGACAAGGCTCTGAGCAACCTGCTCTAGTTGAAGATGTCCCTGCTTGGTGCAGGGGGTTGGGCTACATGACCTTCAGAGGTTCCTTCCAAACCAGATGATTCGATGATTCTATGATTGGTGCTTATCTAGGTTCCTCAAGCAGGTGACCACTGAAGTTATTACAAATTTAAACCTCTCTGAACTGGAAAGCAGAGGGCTGGTTCCTTCTGTTGCTCACTGAGGATCTTGCTCAGAGTTCCTCAGCTGTGAAAAGTTCAGCGTTAGAATAGGTAGTTTACCTGATCGGCAGAAATTGAAGCTGAAGATTGCTTCCCTGTTACTGGCAACGACCAAGTTTTTCATCTGGAATGCCTTGACCACATTTTCCTTGGAATTGAGAACTAATTCTGAATAAACAACGTGTGTAGGCTAAGGAAATGTTCTTGTATTTAACGTGCTGTACCAGCCCCTGGATTGAACGAGGAGCTGTCGTTCTTTGTAGGGAATTTCCTATTCCTCTGTGGCTGGGAGTATCCGAGTGGTAAGAACTTGTTGGCCTCTGATCACATAGTACTGATTTATTCTAGTTCTGTCCTCTGAGTTATTTACTGTGTTCCTGGAGGGTAATTTCTGGTGTTTTCAGGAGCTCACATCTCAGAATCTGGCAGAGGAGTGGCTGCCTTCCTTCCCTTTCCAGTACTTAAGTTTTAACTTTGCTTTCCTGAGAACGACCTGGTCTGCAGGAAGAGTTACACGTAGTCACGGTAGATCACAGATACTGGGGCACGAGGTGGTAGTTCCACACTTTGCTAAACTGATAAAGTAATTCAGTGCCTGCCTTCTGCAGCCCAGCCGGGCTGTTGTGGCGAAGGGGTGGGTGCTTTTTGGCCCTAAACGGGGAACTCCTGACCCCGTGTTGCCGCCAGAAGAAGCCCTTTTGACAGGCTTGGTCCTGCCTGTTGCTTTTTGGTTGGGGAAAATCCAGTTCCCCAGGCAGCTGCGGAAATGTTTGTGCCATCCCAGGAGCAGATGATGAAGGGAGGAGATGCACGGCCGAGCATGCCTCTTCCTCCTGGTGCCAGAGTCTGGTGAAAGCTGGCTGTGTAGTCACTGGCGTTGCTCACCAACTCAAGTATCTGCATTCCTTTTTATAGCAGATACCTTGAGGGACGTGTTATGAAGTAGAGGCAGCTTCTGCCTTATCACTTGGGAATCCCTGCCAAAGTTATCTCGGCAGGGTTTGCTTTGTCTGTGTGGCCCCGGGGGGGGACACACCACACAGTAATGACTGATTATTTTTTAAGACTTTCACTTTTTCCACACGTAGATAAACAAGCTTCTGTCTCCTGTCCTGCGCTCAGGTCTTGATATTTCTGGTTCTGAATAAGGCTTAACTCTGAGCATAAGTTTCTGGAGGAACTGTCCCACTTTCCACCCTTGCCAGGGGAAACTCTGGTGTTCTCATACGTGATCAGAGCTGACGAGGAGTGAAGTCTCTTGTGGTGCTGTGGTGGCTTCTGGGAACAAGTGGGGACCTCCTCTGTCCCCAGAGTCTCTCTTACGGGTCTCGTCGCCTACACTGCGACCTCTGTTACTGTCTTTTTCTTTTCTTCCCCTCCTGCACTACAAATTCACTCGTAAAGCAGGTTTATTTTCCACCGCTGCAAGTGTCGAGATAACAGAAGGGATTTCCTTGTTTAGTCAGCCTTCACCGGTTGATAAATGCAAGGAAGAGGTGATGAATGGGACAGACACCTCCGACAGGCGGAGGGCGTAGCAGCGATTCCATTTGAAAAATGCTCTGAAATACGAGTAATGTGTCTCTGGGATAAATCTTTAGGTTTGCTGCGTGCTGGTCAAAAATATTTAAAGGTTATAGGTGTGGGTTTCAGGGAGACGTGTGAAGTCCATGTGCTGACTGCAGTGATGCTGTTGCTCCGTTAGATTGTCTTGAGAGGAGAAAATGCAGCTTACTTAGTGGGTGGGATTATTTTTTTTCCAAATCTTGGCCAGTTCAGCTTTTTCTGTTATCTCCACTTACAGCTAAGAAGTAAATTGGCTTTTAAGTGTTGTGTTCCTGCATTTTACTGAGCCCAGTAAAGTGTGGACTGGAAAATGTCGTCTTTTGGGTGACAACAGCTTGCTCTGTGGCTTCGTGTCCCCCAAAACACCGTGCCTTGTCTGAAGTTTGCTGCTGTACGTAACACCACAAGCAAATTCATCGTGAAATGTCTGCCCGAGCCCCAAAGGCGTCTTTAAATTCCTGAATTTATGTAAACTTTAAATCCTTATAAAAGGAGGAAAAGGGTTGTTGGTAGGTCCAGGCCGAGACGCTGAAGGGGCGAACGGGAGCTTGTGGTATTGCATGCAGAGTAGTGTGGGCATGTGTTACCTGTTTCTTCTCCTTTCAGCAAGAGTAAGGAGAAGAACGTTAGTTTATTTCACATGCAAAGACAGCGTTTCAAGGGCGCTGCCCTGCCAAAGAGCTGACTTGGATGCTCGGGGAAATGAAACCACAAAGCCAAACGTCTTCGCTCTGGCCATGAGTAGAAGCCTTTGTACTCCTTGCCAAGCTCTCCAGATCCAACTTGCCGGGATTGCTTCCTGTTGCAGAGGCAAAAATTATATTAAAGTGGAATAAAACATTGCTTCTGTACGGAGAAGAGCTCCCTTAGAGCATCCCACTGATCCTACGAGTGGAAGTAGGAAACCCTGGTCTGTTATTTCAGACTCCTGAGATGCTGCCGCGTTGCGAAATCACGCGTGGAAATCTGGCAACCCGCTGGGGGATAGTTTTGCCTTGAAACCTGAAAATGGGCAACCAGGTTACAGGGTGAACACGATCCCTTTTATCCAGCTGCTGTTATCTTTATTGTGCTGAGATGTGTTTGTTCTCCGAGCCGTAACCTGGCCAGATAAGGTGCAGGTGTCCATGGCAGGGTCCTGTTACAGGTGTTCTCCAGCAGAAGTCCTGGCAAATGCTGTCTTTGTATGAGAGCTCGTGCGCGGGGAGATAGGGGAAGGAGGTATCTTCACTGGATTAAACTAGTGCTTGGTAAAACCTCCAGTTTAGGAAAACATACTCTAAAAACAAGAAATAAGTAACTAAATCACATGAGAGCAATGAGTGGGGGAGGTAAAATGTTTCAGGTGGCTGTTGTTGCATGTTTGCTCCTCTCCCTCCCCAGCACCCTGGCTCTAAGTTGCTGTAGGTGCTGTTGTTCTCTGAAAAATGTCTTAGCTTGCCTTGAGTTACTGAAAAGGAAGGGTTTGGGGTTTTTTTTTTGCTTGCTTCTGTGATTTATTTTGAGAAGCTTCCCCCTGGGCAGTTGCCTCTGCTGTCCCATGATCCCTGCATTTAGTGTCGAGATCTGCACAAGTGTCTGACTCTTGCTTTCCTTTTCTCTCTGCTGCCCGTGGCTCCTCCCAGGGCTCACCCCTTCTCCAATTCCTTTAGGTAAGACTCTCCAAGGCTCCTGAAAGAGCGATTGTTTCTGTGCCAGGCCCTTGCAGATGCTGAAGGGGAGGCTGCTGGTTTAAGCCTTGCTTACCCTTTTGGTGCAGATTGAGAAAACTCCCACAAAGCAGTGCCCTGTAATTGCCTTTCGGAGCACAATTACAGTTTGTAGTTAAATTCTCATGCGAAAATGTCTGGAAAACTGAAGTTAAATACGGGGAGAGGGGGGGTTGGTTCTTAGCCCCGCGGTTGTCCGCAGCAGCCCGTGCGTGGACAGCGCGTGTCTAAGAACTGGGGGTGCTCTTCTTTTGTGTGGTGCCGGTATAAAATTGTCATTTAACTTTTTCCTCCTTGTTCTGAACGCTTCCGAGTAGCAGTTACTCCATTCGCCACTCGATAAGTATGCCAGCCATGAGGTAACGTAGCCAGCGCCCGTGTCTCCGCAGTGGGGTCGGTGGGAGAGCGCAGCTGACTCGATTGTTACTGGGGTTTTGTGCTGGTTTCTGCAACTCCTTCCCATCTTAAGCAACCCCCACCCAGCGGTTGGGGTCCTCAGGTCCCTCTGGTTGAATAATTCAGGGTGGTTTTTTACCCTAATCTTGTTTTTATGGTTATTAGCACGTGTGTTGTTCCTGGTCTAAGCTCCCTCTTGCAGCTGTACCGAAGTCTAGTCAGAATTTGCAGCTTTTTGAGGTCCCCAGAGGGCAGGGATTGCACTCGTCCTCTTGCAGCGTACAGCATGGCCATTGCTACTGCCGAGATGAATCCCAATTTGAACCCTCTGTCTCCATCCAGGAAGCTCAGCGCCCTTCTGGGCCTGCCCTGGAGCATTGGCTGGTGATCTCCTGGCAGGAGAAATGGCAGCCAGGGCTGGATGAGGGGTCTAGAGCACAAGTATGGGGAGGAGCAGCTGGGGGACCTGGAGCCTGGAGCAAAGGAGGCTCAGGGGAGACCTTCTGGCTCTGCACAACTCCCTGAAATTCAGGAGCTTGGAGCCAGGGGGGGTCGGGCTCTGCTGCCAAGGAACAAGCGCCAGGACAAGAGGAACCGGCCTCAAGTTGTGCCAGGGGGGGTTAGGTTGGAGCTGAGGAACAATTTCTTCTGCACTGTCAAGGGTTGCCCAGGCCTGGCCCAGGCTGCCCAGGGCAGGGGTGGAGTCCCCCTGATCCCTGGAGGGGTTTCCAAGCCGTGGAGATGTGGTGCTGAGGGACACGGGGCAGTGGTGCCCTGGCAGGGCTGGGGAACAGGTGGACTCCATGAGCTTAAAGGGCTCTGCCAACCAAAACAATTCCATGGTTTTGAGGCCCACAGAAGCTCTCGCTGCGTATCCTCATTCCAGACTGACGAAGGTTATTTTATGAGCGCAAAGATAAAGCGATTCTCTGGAACAAAAATAGCTGAGCTGCGACCAGTCATCTCCCAGTGCTCCCGCAGCCTAGCCCGGGGAGAGCAGCTCCGATGAGTAATCGCCTCGTCTGGATGCTCGGTGCAGAGCACTCCCTGGGAATCGTTAGCCAGCAAAGAATCTTGTCAGGTTGTCAGACAAGTGACCTGCTTTTCTTTGCTATAAACATGATTAATTTATTACACCGCGGGTTTTTTATGAGCGTTTCCCAGTGCCCATGATCCCTCCTGCTGTAATAAAGCCGCCTATAGGTGCAGGCACGCGGCCCTTCCCCTTCCGCCCGCGGGATGTACCCTGGGAAACCGAAGCCTTTGTTTTAAACCCTTTTCAGCTTCTCCTTTCCAATATTTAAGACGTGGTGCTTTTAGCTGGAAGCCTTGTGAAGCGAAGAGCTGGTTTAATCTCTAATCATGTGCTGATTCCCACATGAACTACGCCTTGTTTCCCTCAACCTTTTAGCTTGAGCAGCTGAGTGGATTGGATGCGGTGCGAATGTTTCCTGTCCGAGCTGGTGTGTGGTGTTCTTGCCTGGTGCACCTGAGAGACTTGTGCCAGAGGCTGTGAGGAGCTGGAAACGTTCTGGGCACTGCTGGAATGGCCAGAGAGCCCTGTCACACCGCTCCGTTTGAGCTAGCGAAGAGTTCGCTTGTCTCGATTCGTTCTTTGATTTACTTACTTACTTTTTCTCCATTCTTCAAGGAATTCTGCGACCTTCAAGTCGTTTGAAGATCGAGTCGGGACCATAAAGGTAACGGTTTGCGTTGTCCCGCGCGAAGCCTTGTGCAGGAGCTTTAATTTCTGCCATGTTTTTCTCGCGCGCTTGTATTCGGGCAAAGGGCCTCTCAGATGCGGGAAGTCTTTGCTTCAGTAGGTGACCTTGGCGAGGGGGAACTGCCCCCGTGCTCTCGGTGCCGCTCGCTCGTTGTCCTGACTCTCTTCTTTCCTTTCAGTCCCGAGTGGTGGGCAGCAGGGAAAATAGCACCGAGGGCCTTCACTCCCCCTCGGGACCCGGCGACAAGCCCCCACAGGACAACGCTCCGTTCTAGACCCGTCCCGGGGCTTTGCACGGCTGTGCACGACTGTGAGAGCGATTCCCCCTCCCTCCCGAACCTTCACAACAGCCGATCCAAGACGGGGCCGAGAGCCAGGCTGGAGAGATCCATCATCCGTTCATAGACACTGCTACTGGATCCGAGTCAAATCAAGAGAATGCAACGTTTTGTACACAAATAATATTTTACACTAAAGTTTGTAGATGAAATGTATCACTGCTGTCCTTTCGGGAGAGCGCGTGAGGTGGAGTTTCCTTCAAGTAGCTCAGAAATGTCACTGGTGTAGATAAAAAAAACCCCAACCCTTTCTTTTCCCTTGTCTGACACGACTTGGAAGGGACGCGCCGCCTGGAGGAGGCAGTTACTGGAGAAGCTGAGCGCATGGGCATCTCAGCTTCAGCTCTTGGCTGCGCTTTCGGCTTGGGACGTGCCCTGCAGCCCCTCCGCCAGCTCCCAGGCTTCTCCCGTTACTGTTTTTCCCTGCCTCTGCTTGGAGCAGTCTGGTAAAATGGGGGTAAACAGGTTTTTGTAGGATTTTTTTTTTTCTGGGCTCCCAAAAGGGAAACTTCACTTCGCAGCTGCCTCGTTGTTACACTAATGCTCTAGCTTTAACAGAACTAAAAATCTTTATTTTTAAATGCAATGAACTTTAAAGAAATAAAGCTTAAAGAAAAAAAAAAAAGAAAAAAAACAAAAAAAAAAAGCAGCTTTGGCCTCATCCTAGGGAAGCGCTCCCTTGGCCTCTGAAGCTGAATCGCAAGCCTTACATCACCCGCTGCTTTTTACGTGCTTGTGGGTTTGGTTTTTTACTCTAGAGAAGGCTGTCAGGGTTGTGGAGCTGGACGCTGAGCGCCGGCGGTCGGCGCCGTGCCGCCGCAGCAGCAGCAGCAGCAGCAGCATGCTTAGAAACCAGTCCTTGTGTTCGATGCAGTGGCGCGCCCCGTTCCCCGAGTGTACGAAACTTGCTTCTCCCTTCTCAGTTTGTTCCTCCCTTCCTTGTCGGGGGAGGGATCTTTGCAGGCCGGTAGCGACAGGGCCAGGTTAACGAGGCCGACGCTGTGACAAACACGGACACGGTGCTGGAGGGACTCTGCACCGCGGGGTCTCCTCTGGCTCGTACTTCTGGCCGGCACCGGACGGGTTCTTCAGCTGAAGGCCCCAGCTCTGAGCTCGCTTTACGGAACTCGAGCTGCGGAGCTCACCCGGTTCCCCCAGGAGCCGGATGTTTGGCTCTTTTTGATGTCCAACTTCATTGCTCAGGAGCTGAAAGGTTCTGAGCGTTCTCCTGGAGGCCTGAGCTTGTTCTCGGCAAGAGATAGCTGCAGTGAGCTGTTCTGTGCCTTAGAGGCCAAGTGGGACTGACTCAGGTCTTTAGACTTGCTGATGTACATATCGAGGTAGTTAGAGTAGCTTTTTCACCCTGGAGGGACCGAACCATCTCTGACCCCTCTTTAGAGAAGCAAGTTTTGACACTTCCCTGCTGGTAACTCCGTTTCCCCCACTCCTGCTCCCCTCCCTCCGCAGACCCGGGGACGCGGGATGAAGTTAGAAGGCAGATGTACTGGGGGGGGTGTAGGGTGGGGTTTGCTGACGCTCCTGGTTTGACTGAAACTGGCCTCCCTGCGAGGAGCAGAGCCAGTGAAACTGGGACTGCTGGAGCTCGGGTATTGAACTGTTTATACAGATAAATAGTGAGGAAACTTGTCAATAAAGCATTCCTTTGGGAGAACGCGGGCTGGACGGTTTTGTTCTCTAACAGCACCAAGGGTGGCTCTTGGGTGTGCGTTAACTTCTCAGGTAAATGCTGGCTGCCTGCAGCACCTAGAGGTGAGAAGCAACTGAAGTATTCTCTCCGATCCCTTTGGCTCCTTTGTCCATCAGCTCTGGATGCTTCTTCATGGAGGGATGTACTAAATAATACTCACAGCCTGATCTTTCTTTTTCAAGATGCTGAACACCAGCTGGTTCCAGGGACATACCTTTGCTCGGCTGGGGAGCTGCAAGCCCATGTTGATCCCTTGCAGGGCTTCAAGGGGCTTGGTGGAAAGATGGAGACAGATTTTCGAGCAAGGTCTGTTGGGACAGGACAAGGGGGGATGTTTTGAAACTAAAAGAGGGAGATTTAGATGAGAGAGGAGGGAGAAATTGTTGGTGCTGAGGGTGGGGAGAGCCTGGCCCAGGTTGCCCCGAGAGGTGGTGGCTGCCCCATCCCTGTCCCCATTGCAGGGGAGGTTGTTGGGGGCTCTGAGCAACCTGCTCTGGTTGCAGATGGCCCTGCTCCCCGCAGGGGGGTGGGATGACCTTGAGAAGTCCCTTCCAACCCAAACCATTCTATGATTATGCTCTGAGCATCATCACATTGCTCCTTTCACCAGTGCCACCCTCCAGCTCCCTCACGCTGTTTCCCTGCGAAAAAGCAGGAGAAAGCTCCTGCTCGGAGCGTGGGAGCCCAGCCCCAGCAGTAACCTTGGCAGGGGGGGCCGAGGCTGGAGCAACTTCCAATGTGAAGAAGCAGCAGCCGCGGTGCTGCGAGAGCCCAGGGAATCGGCTGCCTGGAAGCTCTGGCAGCCGCTGCTTGATTTAAAGAGGACGGTGCTGAGGGAGCAGCGAATATCCCACTGGAGC
Source organism: Todus mexicanus (assembly GCA_013389965.1). Taxonomy (NCBI): domain Eukaryota; kingdom Metazoa; phylum Chordata; class Aves; order Coraciiformes; family Todidae; genus Todus; species Todus mexicanus. The sequence goes on from WEIS01011766.1 coordinate 10,631, forward strand.
TGGGAGCAGTTCGATGTGAAAGGGCAGCAGGGAGCTGGGCAAACAGGCTGTGAGAGGCCAGCAGAGCTCCGGAGCTGCTGGGTGAGCTGTGCTTTCAGAGGAGGGTGCCTGGCTGGGTTTGAAGCCGCTGCTCAGTGGTGAGGGTTTGGGTTTGTTTGTGTGGCTTTGGGGGTTTTGTTTGTTTTGAAGATTGGGGTGGTTTTGCTACTCGAATTGCGTCAGTAAAACGACAGCTCTGCAACTGGGTCTAAGAGCAAAGGGGTTGCTGTGAGACCTGATCCCAGAGGAGACGCTGCGGGGGGAGCGCCTGGGGTGAGGGAGCCGCTTTGCCACCTCCCCAGCCCCTTCCAGCGAGCGATCTCGGGTGCTCTGGAGGAAGGTTCATGAAGTCTTCCCTTCCTGGTTACCAGGCCGGACAGTATTTTAGTCACTTCCTGGTTTCTAAGAATGCTCCTGGCAGCTCTCATGGCTCCAAAACCCCAGTTTCCTTCAGAGCTGAACTCTGGACCCGTGTCCCGTGCAAAGGGTGGAGGACGCGGCTTCCTTCCCTGCAAAGACCCAGGGCCAGGAGCAGACAAAGCCCCAGCAGCCTTGTGAGCACCTGCCTGCTCTGCTGGAAGTGGGGGAGAAAGTGTTGACAGAAATATTCCTCCTCTGCTATTCCAGCTGGGGGGGGTCGGGCTCTGCTGCCACGGAACAAGCGCCAGGACAAGAGGAACCGGCCTCAAGTTGCCTCAGCCAGGGGAGGTTGAGGTTGGAGCTGAGGAACAATTTCTTGCCCACTGTCAAGGGTTGCCCAGGCGTGTCCCAGGCTGCCCGGGGCAGGGGTGGAGTCCCCCTGATCCCTGGAGGGGTTTCCAAGCCGTGGAGATGTGGTGCTGAGGGACACGGGGTAGGGGTGCCCTGGCAGGGCTGGGGAACAGGTGGGCTCCAAAACACAAAAAAAGAATATTGACCAGAGCGATTCCGTGATTCTATGACTAAGGGCGATGACTCCGTTGGCAAACAGGACCCATCATCGTTCATTTCTTTAAAGCGTGAGTCAGAGGCAGCCGACGGGAAAAGCCACTCCCCAGCGCCGGGCTGGGGTCACCCGCTCCGGGCAGTGCTGGGTTATCACCCACCAGCGCTGACCAGGAACACCGGGAGACTTCAGCATCTGGGAGAAACACAGACTCGAAAGCTTAAAAAAAAAAATAAATCCCCGTTTTCATTTAATTGTAAGCAGTTGTTAATTCATGCAATGGAACTGGCTCAGCACCGAGCTCTGGAGGCACCCCAAGCTCCGTCGAGCACCCCGAGGATGAGCTCTGCACCTGAAGGTGCTGCACAAACCCGGGTTAACGCCGAGGCTGGGGAGCACTGGGGCTGGACCCAGCCGCAAGGACGGCAAGAGCGGCCAGCCCCAAGGGGATGTGCTGCTGCTGGGCTGGGCCCTGCTGCTCCCAGGGCCCCAGGCACCGGCCTCGCAACAAATCCCAGTCCCTGCCCCTGTCCCAGACCTAGTCCCAGTTCCTATCCCAGTTCCAGTTGCAGTCCCAGTCCCTGTCCAGATCCCACCCCCTGTCCCAGTCCCTGTTCCAGCCCCAGCTTCTGTCCTGGTCCCTGTCCTGTTCCTAGTCTCAGTCCCAGTTCTGGCCCCAGTCCCAGTCCCAGTCCCTGATCCAGTCCCAGTCTCAGCCCCAGTCCCAGTCTCAGGCCCAGTCCCTGCTCCAGTTCCCAGTTCCCATTTCCAGTCCCAGCTCCAGTTCCCAGTCCCAGTTCCCAGTTCCAGTTCCCAGTCCCAGTTCCAGTTCCCAATTCGTGTCCCGGTCCCTGATCCAGTTCTGGTCTCAGCCCCAGTCTCAGTCTCAGGCCTAGTCCCAGCTATAGGCCCTGTCCTGTTCCCATCCTATTTCCAGTCCCAGTCCCGTTCCCAGCGATACCGCGGGAACTGCCGCGCGCGCCCACAAGTTCTCACCGCTCCCTGGTGGTCTAGTGGTTAGGATTCGGCGCTCTCACCGCCGCGGCCCGGGGTCGATTCCCGGTCAGGGAAG
>WEIS01011769.1:0-11970 GCA_013389965.1 Todus mexicanus
CTGTCCACACAAAAGAACAGATGCTGAAATATGCACCTAAGCAAATAAAACTTTATGCTAGAACCCTCCTGCTGGTTTTTGTGTTGCCATAAATAACTTTGAACTACAAAGTAACTCACATCGTTGTTCTGCATGTGGAATTATAAGAAATTCATTACCAAAAATAAACAGACACCTTCAATATTTCATTCAAATTCCACTTGAGTAGTCAGTCACTTTTTTTCAGTTGGTTGTTCTGCATAAATGATGAGGTGATGAAGTACCTATGACAATCTAAAATAACTGAAGCCCTTACTGAACAATTACTGTAATTCTTACAAAGGTAGCAATACTAACTCCATAAGAGAACTTTTCCTAAATTGTGGAATTGAAGAATATGTCACAAATATTATTTTTCAGAAGAAAAATAAATGAAGGGGAGGTTCTGTCACCTAAATGTAGATGTCTAGCACAAGCCCTACAGTATTCCATTTGGCCTGCAGTTGCTTCTCCAGAAGTATATGTGTCTTTCTTATATCCTGTGCTACATGTGCCATGGTGGCTGTCACAGATTTGTTGAGATATTCTGAATCCACTACATAGGTGTCATGCATTCAGTTGAATGATGGCATCTGAGTCAATACCAAATTACCCATTTGGTATTTGTTAGCTAAAAAATGTTTATGCAAAACTTCAATAAATGCTTCATTAACCACACTGTACCTGTTGTGAAGTCCTCAGAGTTCAATTCCATACACAGAGCTACCTGTAGAACTGCATTCTTGAAAAAGTTATGACATTACATTTTGGTCTTGCCATGGAAATATATGTAGTAAGCCCCATACGACCAACTAGGTTGATCAACTAGACTTATTCAGACAAAATCCCACATTCTTCTATGACCATCAGCTTAATTCTCGTAGGCAGATTTGTATCGCAAAACATGATTAGGTTTCAATATTTACAAAGTACATTAAAATATAAAGATCTAGATATAAACGGGAGTAGAGATGAAAATCATACTTTTAGCTAGCTAGCTAGAAGTTGTTGACCTATCTTGTTCCTATCTATAAATAAAATGTGATTGACACTTGATAATTGATTTCTTCATAACTGAAATGATTGCCAACAACTTATTTCTCTTATTAGATATATGTTAATACCATCTGGTTTGCAGAGCTTTATGATTACTGACAGCATAAACTGTATTTTGAATTTCTTTTGTGGGTGTTAAACATGAATGTAGTTTTAAGCTGAGAGTTGTAGCTGTATCCCCTTAATTTTGGAAGCATGTAAAAAAATAATAAAATATCTTAAGATAGAGTGCTCTTATCAGAAATAAACAACAAAATAACTTTCACAATGTTGCAGGAATATCTATGTGACATAATCTTTCAGATGATCACAAGTATTTATTTATTGACACCTAACAATGACTATACTGATGAATTTTGTAAATGGAAATTCTCTGACATTTTTTTCAATAAATGAAATAAATGAAATATTTATACAGAAGAATTCTGGGAACACACACAAAAAAGGAAAACTTCTAATAGCAGGTGTAGCGCAATGGGCAATTACGTAATAAAGACTCACTTTTTTCAAAATTGTTGACTGGGTGTTGGTTACAGTGTATAACATTAGACTGAGAAAGGGGGGTCTTCATCAACTAAACACTACACCTGCATGGGATAAATATTGATGAAGTCTGCTGTTGTTTTCTACTTAATATTACACACAGTATTTGAAAGCAAATTTGATATGACATACATAAGTGATTACTTATGTGTTTCTGCTGTGGCAGTCCAGCAGCTTCTGTGATATGTGATATGGGTTTTAGACCTATAATAGATTTTGAACCACAGCAATCTATTCATGATGGCACACCACGTATTGTAGTATACTCATAGATATGTTTGAAGACTGGAACATCCATACCTACATTGCAAGTCTAAAGATAGAAACCTAAATGAACCTGGTGATGGGGAGAAGGGAGTAGAGTGCCTGAAAGAACTTCTGAAATCTCATATCTGGTGTATTTTATGAATAAATTTCAGACTAAGCAATTAATTAATTAATTTATCAAGTTCAGTAGGAGCAAGAGAGACCATCTGGATCCAAATATCTTATATTTTATCATGATGAACTAAAATCAAATTTCTTAGGGGACTGCCTTAGATTTAGTCTCTGTTAGACAAATGAAAGATGGATTGAGCTTGTTGTCCTTCTCTTATTCTATGCTTAGGATGAAAAATGCTTTTCAACAGTTTTCAAGGAGAACCACTCCCTTGAAAATTATCTAAAGTTCATGACTATAATTTCTTATTAAACACTTTGTGAATTCATTTAGGAGGGTTTGTAATCAGCAAAGGCCAGAGCTTGCTGCCCTTCTTTGCAATAAAAGCATGTACCTGGAAAATTGACTCAGTAACTCTGCAGAAAATAACCCAAAATATTACATACAGTACAATATCCCTCAGATAATTTTCTGTTACTCTCTTTTGTAGCTTTTGTACTTTATGTAGTGGACCATTCTATCATTCATAGTAGTACTGATGTTCTGCTAAATTACAGCTTCTTTTCGAAGATATATCAGGTGCTGAAAATATTTTCTGGAGTGAGATTTGAGTTGTTTGGGGCTGAAGAGCTAAAATATTAGAATATATTCAGAGGTTCACAGGCTGGAGTGTTTCAGTGTATCAGCATCATGTGTCTTTGTCTGAGTTTTGCTTAGGAAACTATTGATGATCTCTAGGAAATTTCAGACCATGCAGCATATAAAATGTTTATATACATATTAGAATGGTAATAATTTGCAGGTCAAGAATTCAAGAAAGAAAATATGGACAAGAAAAGGCATAAACCCCTTAGAAAAAAGGTACAGAATCAGAGAAAGGCATCTCAGCAACACTGAATATCAGCATGTCAAGGATAAAGGGAAAATAATTCTGCTTATGGTTGATGGCTAGCTACCCAACAGAGACTCACCGTGGTTAGCTGGTGCTTAGCCTTGTATCGTACTGATCCTAGACATCTTGTGTACGTATTATTCAACAAGCAATTGTGCAATTCTAATATCCTAGCATCACAGAATGGTTTGGGTTGGAAGGGACCTTAAAGATCATCTAGTTCCAACCCCCCTGCCATGGGCAGGGACACACCACACTAGACCAGGTTGTTCAAGGCCCCACCCCGCCTGGCCTTGAACACTTCAAGGGAGAGGACACCCACAACTTCCCTGGCCAATCTATTCCAGTGTCACACCACCCTCACTGGAAAGAATTTCCACCTAATATCTTATCTAAATCTTCTCTCTTCCAGCTTAAAGCTGTTTCCACTCATCCTATCACTACAAATACTTGCAAAAAGCTCTTCTCCAGCTTTCTTGTAGGCCCCCTTCAGGTACTGGAAGGTTGCTATAAGGTCTCCCTGGAGCTTTCTTTTTTCTAGGCTAAATAGTCCAAACTCATGCAGCCTGTCCCCATACAGGAGATGCTCCAGCCGTCTGATCATCTTTGTGGTACTCCTGTGGACCTGCTCCAACAATTTGATGTCCTTCTTGTGTTGAAGACTCTGGAATTTTATGCAGCACTCCAGGTGGGGTTTCGTGAGAACAAAGTAGATGGGGAGAATCACCTCCCTCCACCTGCTGGCCATGCTTCTCTTGATGCAGCTGAGGATGTGACTGGCTTTTGGGCTGGAAACACACAGTGCTGGCTCATGTTGAGTTTTTCATCAACCAGCACCCCCCAAGTCCTTTTTGTCAAGACTGTTCTCAAGCTGTTCTCCACTCAGTTTGTATTTGTGTTTGGGATTGCCCCAACCCAGGTTCAGGACCTTGCACTTGACTTTGTTGAAGTTCATAAGGTTGACATGGGTCCACCTCTCAAGCCTATCCAGGTCCCTTTGGATGGTATCCCTTCCCTCTACCATGTCAACTGCACTGCAGAGCTTGGTGTCATCCACAAATGTACTCAGGGTGCACTCAATTCCACTGTCCATATTCCTGATGAAGATGTTAAAGAACAGTGGTCCCAACACTGACCCCTGAGAGATCCCACTCTTCACTGGCCTCCACTGCGATATTAAGCCATTGACCACAACTCTTTGAGTGCGACCATCCAACCAATTCCTTATCCAGTGAATGGTCTGTCCATCAAATCGCCGTTTTTCCAATTTAGTGACCAGGGTGACATGCGAGACGGTATCAAATGCTTTACACAAGTCCAGGTAGATACAATGTAAATAAGAGTAACCCAGTGAATGAGTACAAGGCCCCTGAATTCTGATCTAAAGACAAGTGTCATGCTCACATTTACACTATTTAAGATTGACTGTCTCTAGATCAGTTAGCTATGTCTAATATATATGGAAAACAGCACTGGGTATCCCAAAGAAACAGATAATTATGTGATATGAATCTTCTTATTCAAGGGTATATCTAGAATGAAAAATAATCTACATGAATCTCACGCTAGTTTTCTCACTGACTAAAAAGAGACTATGTGTGTAGTATTCAGTTACCTAAGTGTAAGTTTACTGTGCTCTATATAACCTAAGATTTCTGAAATATGTGGCTGGAAGATGTGAAACGTAATCAGTGGGAGAGCCATACACTTTTAAAACAACAGTTGGAGTCTATCTGTGATATCCTATGACTTGTAAGAAGGTCTCATACATATATGATCATGTAAATGTGTCCCAACATAGTTTATGTTTTAGCTAAAATGTAAATATCTACATTTCTCACATCTTAGGTTAACCAAAGGAAATCAGGCTTCTGGTACTTAACAGAAGGAGTAGTAGATTTTAAATTTAGTAGGAAGTTAAAAATGCGCATGTTCATAGAAGATATGAACAAATGCTAAATAAGTATGTATGCATTGGTGTGCAGGTGCGTGATTTGATGTGCTCTTTAAAATTCGGATAATGATCTGATACAGAAAAGTTGAGACAAGACGATAGATTCATGATTTAAGGATGTGGCCTGTGCTGAAGTGATTACTATAAAATGGCCTCAGACATCAGAGACAGACTGATTTGAATGAGAAGATGATGATCATTTTATATGAAAAGTAATATTACAATTATAATTTTAAATTTCCTAGTTAGGGAGAAAGACCCAGTTTTTATGTATTTCTGTGAATGCACCAGAACAATCACATCAAACACTGAAAAAGCCACAACAGCTTGACCCAGCTCTCTCTGAAGTAATTTACCTAAATGTGGACTGAATTGGAACTGGACTAATTAGTCAATGAAAATAAAGTAGGTCATTTCCAAGTAGTTAACGATTGAAGAAGCCCTTTAAAAGAAGTAAAATCCACCAGGGTGAAATACATGAGAGTTTTTCCATCTGTAGGTTTAAAATGACTAAAATACATCCATTAACTACACGAGAGTCCATTCAAATAAGAAGTTTGTGAAGTTTTAGCAAAAAGGCTAGCTCATCATGGATGCAATTTTCATAACGTTGTTAAACAACTATCTATTTTTCCCCTTAAGGAATGACATCACATGAAGCCAAACTTTCTTGTTGAAAGTACATTAAAATAATGATGGTCTCATACCTGACAAGAAAGTAGTTTTGTGCGGTTTTGCCCAAATTTACTTCGTGTTTGGTAAAAAAAATAAAAAAAATACATCATTCTCTCTGTTACCATCATGGATTCTTTTCAAGAATTCAGGTAAGTATAATGAAGAGGAGCAGATGGTCTTTTGTACTTGTGTGTTTCAGAGACTATTGAAATTCTGCACATATCACAAATACAGAACATTTAAAGCATTCACTTAATTATTGCTGTATTTAATTTGTATAATAAGAATTTAATGGTCAAAAGGTATCAGAAATCTTACAACTATGAAACGCTTCTAAGGCTCTTTTCAACAAAAACTCACCAAGCTAATTTACTTAGGATACTCGTATATTGAGAATGTATGTACTCAGAATGACTTTAAAAATACAACATGCATGTGAGGAGCAAAAGAAAAAGAAAAAAAAAAACAAAAAACAACAAAAATCAAAGCCCTACTAAATTTTTCACATTAAGCAAAAATAAAACAAAAAAGGAAAAAAATGTACAACCATTTGGGGTTTTGTTTCTCTCCCCAAAATCTCTTAAATTCTTTCCTCTGTGTTTGCTTTACCCGTGACAGAAATGCTGGAATGATAGGAGTTTCCATAAGCTTAAACTCAAAACCTCTTATTTAACTTGGTAAGTAGGCACTTCTGAAAGATTCTGATTTCAAACACTCTCAGAGTAAAACTGATTGCTGGTCTTCTGATTTTGGGGTAAGTTCTACAAACATTTTATAGAAAGGTTGATAGCTTTTCTTCCTTTGTTAAAAGAAAAAAGCAAATATCACTGATTACTGCTTAATGAAGGAGTCCAGTACCATTAGTGTATGTCAGATCTTTTTGGAATGCATTATGAATTTAACATCTCCAAAACCAAAGCATTATTTCTTAAGTCAGCACTGGATTTTGGTTGAACTCTTAGAAGTTCAGCATTTACAAATGCAAAAATCTTAGGTAATGAAGGAGTTCTTGAAAGTACACAGCTTAAACATTTCCACAGTCAGGCAGAAAGAATGATTTTCAGGATCATAATTTTTTGAGTTAGACACCGCAATTCTGCTTATACTAGGTATTATGAGTTTATTTTGTTTCCATATACAGGGTTTGAATTTGTCATATCACAGTGTGTTGGCATAATGAAAAAGGGATATGTGATATATTGACAATACTGTATGTTCAGTAGAGACACTTTGGTGTTTTGTACAAGGATTTGATATTCTTGTAACTTAGCTATTCAAACTCTTGCTGGCAAAGGTTCAAAACCAGTCATTCTGAAATAGCAGTCATTCTGAAATTAAAAGACAGTCCTCCAAGGCCATTGTCAAGATCATATATTGGAAATTCTTGCTTTGCAGGGGAAAGGGTCCCTTATCAAGTTTAAACAATTTAGTAAACAGAATATTTGTGAAAGAATAATGAAAAAAAAAAATACAGGTAACAATCAGCTTTCCATAATTATCAACAGGAAGATAGGTTAGAAATACTCATGACTAAAACAGGCAATTTGAGAGCATGTTAAGCACCCAAATTTCATTTTTTAAATACTTTTAAATAGGCTTTTTTTTTTCTTACAGACAATGTGGGTATTGTATCTTCATATAAATCACAAATGATGTTAGCTAAATATATGTTGCAGTGAGAAAAGGTAAAGTTTCACACCACCCAGATTCTGTTCAGGTTTCTGAAAGGCACTTTGAACTAAATGAAGCTCAGTCAATGTGCTTCACATGATTAAAAGGATGAACACTGTCATTAACAAAGTTGACTAATGGACTAGAGGCTTCTAAAACTCCCAAATGCCATCATGATGAAATGAAGGCATTTTCTTATTAATTTTCCTGCATAGAACTTAGCCGGAGAACCAAGAATCTGTGTTTACTTTGGAACTTCCCAGGCTACACAGGTTTCGTGGCCTCAGAGTGATACTGCTTATTCTAGGACTAGTAGTCTTGTCTTTTGCATTCTGGTTATAGTCTAAAATGTATCGTCTATTTCAGAAGTTAAGATTTAAATTTGCATTTAGTTTTGTGATGTTGTTTCAGGTTAATCCTACTTGTTCAATTTGGAGTCAATGTAATTCTGCATTGATCAGAATTCAAGGAATAAATGAAAAAACCCACTAAAACCCAAAACCAAAAAAACAAAAAGATGCAGATAAATATCTCTCTATATATAACTATATATATATAAATAGATCTATATATCTTCAATCCATCAAAGGATACTGTTATTTATCTAGTACGTAGTTTGCCAGTTACACAAGGTTCAGCAGAATATAATTTCAGTCTTCTACGCAGACTCTGTTTATAAAGTTGGAATATTTAACCCATGTTGCTGGGTTAAATATTACAGTTTAGTAGTGTCACGGTTTGGGGGCAGGGCGCCCTTCAAATCTGCAACAGACCTCTCTCTCCCCCTCCCCACCCCAAAAAAGGAAGAAAGGAAATAAAGGAGAGAGGCTTATTGATTAGGAAAGGAAACTAGAACAGCTTTACTAAAAAATGAAAAATAATAATAATAATAATAAGTAAATATATACAAATATGTAGAAACCCAGTATCGAACACGATCCCCCTGATGATAAATACATCACCGTCACCACTGATGCTGTGGAAGGGCCCAGCAGCAGATGGGAACCGGGAGCTGGATTCAGGGATGCGGCCCAGAACCTGGGGCCCCGCCAAGGCCGAAGCCAGAGGTTGGGACTGGGGCCAGAGGCCTCAGNTGCATACCAATCCTTGGTACTAACTATAAACATGGAACGTTATCACTGCTAGAAGCAGACACTCTGCAAAAACATGCTGCTAACTTAAGACAGACTTAGCTGAAAAGTAAAAATCATAGAAAAGAATTGTTCTGTTCTAACCCAAACCAGGACAAGTAGTAACAAGTAAGCATCTAATATTTATTTAAATAAACATCAATATCTTCATATTCGAGAAAAAATTTCTGTTCTGAGGCCAGATTCTGGTAGTTCTTATATGAGAGTACAATTTATGAAACTAGCAACTACACTAAATTAGAAAAAGACTACTTAAACATTGTAAGTTCATTACGTCTGAAGTGAAACTTTATTTTTAAGAGCAAAGATTGTATTTTCCCATTTACTTAATCTATTTTCCTACCACATAAATTCACAAATTGATTCTAACAAATTTATGGATCGTAGCCTTAAAAGTTTCAAGGCTTCCTCACCTTGTAGCTCTGATTGGACCCTCACTACATTAAGAGTTAAAGATTCTGCTGTAATTTATTCATAGTCTGTATTTGTCATCTGGTGTATTTATAGACAGAAATCAAATATCTATTTCCTAGGCTTCATTGCTAAAGTAGTGGTAGCCCCCAAAATAAGAGTTCTAGCATACTATGTAGTAATGTCTTCTCTCATTCATTCTGTTATCCAAAGAACTAGAAAATTATTTAAGACAAGACACGAGACTTACAAGCAAAAAGATTCTGTTGGACTGCTTTATCACTCATATGTGGGATACACATGTTCTAGCCTGTACCATCTATATATTAGCTTAATTTCTTGTTGTGGTTTCAACCCACTTAGACAGTAACAAAGCAAAAATCCAGCCACTTGCTCACTCCTACCCCACTTTCGTAGGCTGGGGAGGAGAAAATACAAGAAAAGGCTTGAGGCTTGAGATAAAGGACAGGGAGGGCTCACTCACCAATTATGATCACATGCAAAAGACAGACTAGACTTGCAGAAACAAAGCTGATTGAATTTAAACAACAAAACCACAACCAATTTATCGATTAAATCAGAGTTCGACAGTTGCGACATGACATACCTCGCATAGGAAGGAGACCTCCACAAACTTCTACCAGCATGGGTCCTTTCCACAGGACAAAGGTGAATGGCTTCTCTGGCATGCCTCCCTCCCTCCTTTCTCACTGACCTTGATGTTTGCATGGTTGTCTCTCTCAAGTCCCACTCCTCTCTAAAACAAAAGAACCCTCAAAATAAAAGAACTCACCTAATAGGTTTTTCTCCCCTTAAATATGTTGTCACAGAGACACTGATTGGCTTGGCCTTGGCCAGAGGCAAGTCTGACCTAGAGCTAAGGAGTTTCTGATTTCTAATTACTCTGCTGTGGATTTGAAAAAAACACATACAGCTGAACTCATCGACTTAGATGACAGAATATACAACATACAAATATCAAACTATTGTGATAATCTGGACTGGGATTGACACACACGCACACAAAAAAAACTTTCACACATTATAGCAACAATATAAAGTGTTAGTTGATTGCCTCCTAAATGAAACTAAAACCTCAGTGTAAACTTCTGCAGGTGAGAATTAACTTGCTTGTTACCTAGTAATTCCTTTTGTGACTGCTTACAATTCATTGCAATTACTCAATCCCCCCCAAAAAGTGAAAAATAACTGTCCTTAAAATACATAGACATTTTAAAAATAAATAAAATAAAACCACCTTTTCACCTACTATCTAACTTTGTAGGAGGAAAGAATCAGTATCAGTTAAATTTCAGTTATGTTTTTTTCTTTTACATAAAATTGAATGACTTTCCTCAAGTGTCAACACAGGTAGTCTGCACATCTTCAGAAGTAGACAAGAAGTAAAAACATTAAAACATTCACCAGCTCAGTCACAAGAATATATACATGTAAGAGTCATAAAATAAACATTCCTCTGTCTACCATACCTGAGTTAATTAGATCATGATATTAAATCATGTTTGATGTTATTTGAGAATACAAAACTAGGATATGAAAGTGATGCTTCTATTTTACAGATGCCTGGATCAAATGACTGAGATGCTGGAAAAATAAGTTAAAAATCCCACCTCTGCTGAGGTGACTATGGTACAAAATGTCTCAATTTCAGGAAGACGTAGCAATCCCATGACTAATTTTGACTAATCTGGGACAGAGTTTTCACTCAAGAATTTCCATTTTGCATGCAGTAATTAAACATATAGATCCAGAGTGAGATCCCAGCCGGAGGGGAAAAGTATCCCAATGAATATATGTCTGGTTTATTCAAAATGGAATGGAATCCTCAGACACTTCAGAAGACAATAGATTTTTACAGTGCTCTATTCCCAGTGTTTCCTCAATCATTTTTAAGTTCTCTGTTCACAGGGTTATTGTATCTAGGATACAAGAACGTAATAATATTTTAGTATAGGTTTTTTTCAGGGGAAAAGAACTTGCTTACATACTTATTTCCAGAAGATGAATCAAAGAAACTATCTATGAAATACAGAAAATAACATAGATTAACAAAGCAGAACTTCATGTCTAAGTTCAGAAGAGCAATATAAGAATTAACATACCCACAAAGCCTATGAAAAAAAAGTCTATAGTCCCACAGCTACACGTGTCCAGAAGCACATGTAGTAATCATTTAAACTATTTCCAACTACAGCTATTGAAAACTAGAAATTGGATGTCATTCATTTTATCTGATTTTAGAGGCCTATAAAGTAGACACCAACACCCAGTCTGGTTGTCTACTTAAAACCACTGCCCCAAAATAAGTCACATGAATCACATATGGGAAATGCCTATTTATTCCCATTGACTAGCTTAAGTGAGGTGTCTAAAACCTATACATAAGTTGTTAAGCAAGTTGAATTTTATTCTGAGGGTCCCCATTTCTCCATCTTATGAAAGACTTCATTTGCTAGACATTTTAAAAGAACACCTTACACTGAGAGCATTTGTCAAAAACAAAGTTAGAGAAGATGATGTTCCTAACATCATTGTCTAGTAATTTGAGTTTTATGTCAGGAAGTGATTAGAGAAAATGAAGCAAAATGAAACATGACTTGACAGCTGACTGCTTAATTCACTCCACTGATTGTAGAATCTTTATGCATTCACTGTGTCCTATGTTATTCTAGAACAGGGGTGAAAGGTTGTTGCTTTCAGTGGTGTTTAGTTGTTGTTTGTTTGTGGGGTTTTTTTAATCTAAGGACTCTTACAGGAAGAGGCAAATGTTTCCTCTTTCCTTAGCTCATGTGGGTAAATATAAATAAAAGGACTGGATTTCATCACCTTCTTCCTACCTACAAGTCAGTAATTACTGATGCTTTAATTTTCAAGCTAGACATTCTGAGCATTTGAATTCCTCTCCACTCCACCCCATCCTTTTGCAAATTTGTGCCCAAAGAAATGGATTGCTGTAGTATAGGATCACAATTCAGCTTGTGCTGGTTTTAACAGAGATAATGTTAATTTTCTTCATAGTAGCTAGTATGGGGCTATGTTTTGGATTTGTGTTGAAAACAGTGTTTATAACACAGGGATGTTTTAGTTATTGATGAGCAGTCCTCACACACAGTCAAGACCTTTTCTGCTTCTCACACCACCTCACCAGTGAGTAGGACAGAGGACCACAAGAAGTTGGAAGGGGGCACAACTGGGACAG
>WEIS01011770.1:6989-22507 GCA_013389965.1 Todus mexicanus
CTACCAGCTGTAAAGCAAGACGATAAAGGACCAGAGGCTCTTGTATCTACCACAGAACAGCAGACCCGAGGCCCTTGAATCTTCAAACCAACCAGCACATTTGGAATTTTTTTTTCAGTTCATTTCTTTTTTTCTCTTAAGCTCTTCCTTTCACTTAATGGTTTGCTCTTACTCTACATGATGGCTCTTTAATCTTTCACACCGATTTCCAGCATGATTAAACACAGTCGGCATCCACTTGCATTAAATATTTGATGATCACTCGGCTCTCACGAGGTGAAAGGTTTCTATTATTTTTATTGTAGGGTTCGGATTTTTTTGGTAAAATCCTAAAAGTACACCGAGACGTGTTTACGCCTTGGATCTTAGCTCGGTACATGCTGCGACGCAGAACAGCTAGTCTGAGTTATATCTGAGAAAGGCTTTTAACTCAAAATAATACACAAGGAAAGGCTGAGAGCCCTGGGGCTGCTGAGCTGGAGAAGACTGAGAGGGGATCGATCAATGCTGATCAATAACTAAAGGCTGAGAGGCAAGAGGCTGGGGTCAGACTCTCCTCAGTGGTGCCCAGCGCCAGGCCAAGGGGCAGCGGGCACCAGCTGGAAGCCAGGAGGTTGCAGCTGAGCAGGAGGAGAAACTTCTGAGCATTTAATATATGGTGCCCAAAGACGTGAGCACTCGGCTTTGTTTTTATCCACTCATTTCAGTGTCTCCAGGTCTATGCTATTAGGCATCACCGGTTTGTTTTATTAAGAGAGGTTATGAAGGTGCTGCTGATCAAATAAAAACATTCTCTGTAGCCCGTATCTGTAGGAATAGTGAGAAGCCTCCATGAATTTACCTTCCCTTTATTAAGAAGTAATGTTGGCAGTCGATTTAGTCTGCAAACTCCATCTGGAGCCATCCGCCCCTGGAAAAAAACATTCTCTCCAGTCCTCACAAGCTCTACAGACTTTCCGTTGCCAATCTCACTGCTAAACCACGTCCCTCAGCACCTCTTCTTTCAAATACCTGTTTAAACACGTAGGAACTGTGAGGAGCACTGAAGAGCTATGCGCTGCTTTCCTCAAGCCTTAATCAAACAAAAATCATCTGTCGGAACATAATGCAGAAGAGACCGACTGAATATATTTTATATTATGAAATGTAGCTTGAAAGAAAAGAAAGGGACAAGGGATCGGAGATGAAAACAAGAATAGATGAACATATTATCGAAGGCCTGAAGCTCAGAAGCAAGACCTGGTGTTCCTAACTCTTCCCTTAGTTCCTCATACCCGTATTTAGCAGAACCACCGCTATGCCTCCTGACACAACCCACGGGCTCCAGCCATCACGACAGGAACATCCCTGTCAAACCTGACACCCGTTTTTCGTTTCCAGACATTGATCCTCCTCCTCACACCCAAGGTATTTGGTAAGAATAAACTGTTATCGTTACCAGCCAAATATCGATCAGACTGAAAAACCCCCCACCCGTAAATTTATAGCCTTAATTTCCAGTGGGCTCCACCAGTCACCTTCAAGCAGATGAAGATGTAAGGGAGTCATTAACACGTGTCAAGCAAAACGCTAGCTAGTCTCTCATGTCTTTATTAAAGTTTAACGAAAACAATGAATAAATAATTACTTCTATATAATTGAAGGGGAAAAAAAAAACCAAGCAAACACTTGTTTAGGGTCAGACAACAGAAGCGCCACAGACCTCATAGCTAAATAACACCATGGGCAGAAGCCTACAAAGAACGAGCGTAATTCTTCTAGCTGCAGAGCAACAAAGAGGTCAAAGCTCTCCCACATCAACCCCCTCTCAGTTCCCTCTATCCCTGGGATACTACCAAAACCCAATTTGACTTCAGACCTTTGGTTTCTCAGAGCCTCCATGCCCAACTTATCCTGGATAATTTGGCCTCCGCACTTCTCGTATTCCACCTGAAACAACAAAACCACCTTCTGCTGTCGCTTTACCCTGGTATATGCTGTTTTCAGCTCACCATCCACTGTTTTATTACATCGAACCTCCTCGTCACAGGGAGGTACTAATTTTCCCTAAGTATTTCCACAGTCAAGATCCTCCTAATTCCCTCCTCATTCCCTACGCTTGTACTAATGATTTTCTTCCTCTCGATTCTTCAACCCTTGGCCCTTGACTGTACTTCATGCAAATCCGTGTTCTCTCTCCTCAGAATCTTTTCTGCCACCATCTTCCAAAGGTTTGTGAGGGTTTTTTGCCACGCTCTCTAGCGCTATCCCAGACCCTTCCTTTTCTGCCCCAAGCCCTTTTCCCTGTTATTCTTCAGGGCCACGATGCTATCTAGCTCCTGTAGCAGCGTGTCACAACACTCTCTAGTACAAGGGGTTGCAACAATCCCCGTGCTTCATCATTTCAACACGTGCCTGATTTTGTATGCGCGAGTTGAAAACGTGGACCTCTAACCTCGTGATGGTTGAAGAGCGGGGTCAGAAGCAGCTTGCTGAAAGTGCAGAGCGCTTTGCGAAAGCAGCCAACGAATGAAAGCTCTTCTGAGACTCAGACGCGCACAAGGACACTTCCCACGATGTGAGGCACCTCTGAGACAACCAAGAGCTTGGGGAGGTCAAGAGTACTCCTGTTTTCTCACCACCTTTCAGTTACAGATCATCGCCACCAGCCCCATCGTGAGCCTGAAGAATAAACGGGGCCTCTTCAGAGGGAGCAGAAAAGTAACCTGTGTTTCTAGAACTTACGCTGCCCTGATTTAATTGACTCGCAATGCATTGAAGTGACTCTAGGAAGGATCAGAAGTTTGACTTTTTCCATGCAAACCTGTTCTTGCTGTTTACAGTTGGACAAATAAATGGGCAAGAACGTACCTGTAAATCGTGTGAACCGTGTGAGCTGCAAACACAGACAAGTGGACGTGCAAGTGGAAATTTATAATGATTTGTGAGGTTACATTTCATGAAATATATTCCAAAAGAGTCCGAGGTCTCAATGTCAACATTACGAGGGCTCCATCTACCCACAGCAACACGTTTCTAATCTCTTTAACCTATTTCTCTGTCTCACCCCTATTTAATTCTTCTGTTTCTCCTTGATTATTCCTCGTGTGAAGAAGTTCTTTACATACTCACAAAAAAAAAAGTACATCATTTTTATACTGAAAACACCATTCTAAACTACACTCATCCAGCTTATTTAACTTACTGGTGTTGTTTTCAGCCAGGAATGAAAATCTTATGTATTCACCCTGCACTTTTCATATTGTAAACAGAATAACGCAGCTTTCATTCATTAATCACATATTATGACTCACAGATGTGAAAATAAGTCTAAGAAAAACCACTAAGTCTTGGCTATTCGTTTCTGTCTAGCTCTACAACATCCTGGGGCTCTTTTATAAGAGCAGACTTGAAATTCTCTGGAAATCCACATATAATAGATGAGATTTACGTGCTGAAACAGCAAATGGCATAGAATTCGGGCACTGTACGTGTTCCTAAGGAAATAAATATATGTATAATATATTTTTAATTCATAGAATCATAGAATAATTAAGGCTGGAAAAGCCCTCTGAGATGATCGAGTCCAGCCTAGGACCTACCACCACCACTCAGCTAAACCCTGCCACTAAGTGNCCATACAAAGACTTGAGGGTGTTCGGCATTGCTTTCTTTTATCTTTGTATTTGTCTAGAGTAGGAGGCTGGGGAGGAGCGGCTGAGGGACCTGGGGGTGTTGAGCCTGGAGCAAAGGAGGCTCAGGGGAGACCTTCTGGCTCTCCACAACTCCCTGAAATTCAGGAGCTTGGAGCCAGGGGGGGTCGGGCTCTGCTGCCAAGGAACAAGTGCCAGGACAAGAGGAACCGGCCTCAAGTTGCCCCAGCCAGGGGAGGTTTAGGTTGGAGCTGAGGAGCAATTTCTTGGGCACTGTCAAGGGTTGCCCAGGCGTGTCCCAGGCTGCCCGGGGCAGGGTGGAGTCCCCCTGATCCCTGGAGGGGTTTCCAAGCCGTGGAGATGTGGTGCTGAGGGACACGGGGCAGTGGTGCCCTGGCAGTGCTGGGGGAATGGGGGGACTCGATGATCTTCAAGGTCTCTTCCAACCTAAATGATGCTAGGCTACCGTGAAGCAGAAACAATCAATTGCACAGATTTAGACGGAGATCTAGTTAGAGTCGTGGGGTTTTTTTTGGTCACAGCTTTCACTAAGAAACACTCAACTATTATAACTCCATTATTTTGAAACACAGCTGCCAGTTAAAAATGTGAGTTTGCTTTGGGTGAGCCCCTAAGAAATCCTATTCACATCATTCCCTCGAAGAAAGTTTCTTAGCAAAAAAGCACGAGTAGGTCAAAAAAAGGAAACAGAGAGAGCTGCTTTCTTTTCTAAGAGAAGTTTGCCATTAATTGCTCCCTCCCATGCTCACCTTTTAAATTGCAGTGCCATGCACAGACTAAGTCGAGCTTCCAAGAATCTAGACCAAGGAAAATGCAGCTTGCCCACTGGCAATACTTGACATCAGCACTCGAAAGAAAATGTTACGGACTCCTTTGAGACTGCGGCAGGCGATGAATAGAGAAAATCAAGAGCTCCAGGCCTGCAGGTGGAGTGCAGCAGCCTCTTGTATGCTTTGTGACTCTTGCTTCAGAATTCTACCTGTACTGCTGTGCTTTAGAAATCACGTTTTAATTCTAGCTTTAAAAAAACCCAACAAAACTCCAAAGTACCTTGCATTTGAAGCTTTGAAAGCAACCGCAATGATGACGATAGCCTGTATGCTACACACCCCTCTTCAGTCTGCCGGTAGTTTCAAACAATAGCTTCAGCAGACTTAAGCATCCAACACTTCACATCAATAAATCCTGAATTACACAACCTGCCTCCAAATCAACATCGTTAACTCCTTGCTCTTGCTGACCGGTTATTCTCCCTTCTTCCCAAGGTGAGGTGGGGGGCCACTCTGATGTCAGAATTTGGGGTACGATCTTTGTTTGGGTGCAGAGGTGCATGATCTTGAGCGATCATTAACAAACAGCATTTCCTTCTGTTGAAAGCAGATAGTTCACCTCGATATTAAACAGCATCCTCGATCCCTCGTGCTGCTACTCTCCTCACCTTCTGAAGAAGCTTAAATGCAATGATGTCATGCCGATAAAAGTTTACTTTCTCTTGAGAAGTAGGCCAAAGTAGCAGATGCCTAGTTTAGCCTCGAGGAAAAGACGTTTAATGGCGTGTGACAAATAAGAAGAAATAGAAAAAAAACCCCAAGCAACATTTTTTCAATACTACCTGCTTGAAAAAATGTTGCTTCAGTCTATTATTTAAGCTGTACATCCCTGCTTGGATCGCTTTAGAATGACAGTAATAATTCCTCAGTCGAGACCGGGTATTAAAAAGTGGTGGCCTTTAATTCACTTAAGAGTTCACTCTTGATTTTATTAAAGCCTTGACCTGCTCCTTGTCTCTTGAACAGCCATCTACCCAAAGCGAAGGAGGGTAATGAAGAGAAGCACAAGAAACCAACTGTAGCATCCTTCTCAGGCTCTCTGCTGCCAAATCCAGTCGACTCACTTGGCTGGTTTAAAATGCAACACCGATTTCCCAGAGAGGATTAACGGACTGGTATGTGAAGAGAAATATATAAATTTTAAAAAGCAACAAGGCAACCCAAGTGATAGAAACCTTTCAAGGAAAAATAAAATAAAGAATAAGGAAAAATAAATAAATAATCGTCTTTTGAAAGGGAACAGATGCTGTAGATACTGGCTGAATATAGTTTTCAACAGCAGCCTACGAACAGAAACAGGACATTTTAAATATATTAGAAACAACAACAAATATAATATAACAAATGATATGTCGTTAAACGATCAACAAAGCAGATGATACTCTCCTAGCAGCGCCTAATCCAACACCAATAATAACAGCCGCTTATATTAGCAGTGGGCTTAGAATAAACAAATATTCAATATTTCATTGACCTCGGAGCTAAACACACGCAAAATTAAGTGACAGCACCTGTCCCCCCTTTACAATCTTCCCTAAAACAAACGAAGATGAAACCAGAGATCGCAGAACATATTCAGATCCAGAGAACAAGGGGAAAATCAGATTATATTCTTTACACGTGCAACACGTATTCTGTGCCAGGGAGGAAAAATTCCTCTGGTCTATCTTTTAAAACTCTGCAGAAATCTCTCTCTACGTATCTCTGACAAATCTCTCGGATAACTGCATCTTATCTGCAACTCATTTCTTTTCACAGAGCAGATGAAGGATATTACGGATTTAGATACGCAGAGATTCCGATCACTTTGTTTTTCATTCTGGGTAGTTCACTAAAAATCCTTGGCGTTACACAGAACACCTTTAAAAATAATACATTTCTCGCGTATTCTTTGTGGAATAAAATGCCCCTCGTGCAGCAGATTCATCTTGATCCAAAATAGTCTCTGCAGGGCTCTTGCTTATGTTGTGACTCAGAGTCATAGAATTATTAAGGTTGGAAACAACCTTCAAGATTAAGTCCAACCATCTACCCAACATTATTATGACCACTAAAACCACGTCCTGAAGCGCCACGTCTAGGCATATTTTGAGCACCTCCAGGGATGGCGACTCCACCACCCCCCTGGGCAGCCTCTTCCAAGGCCTCACCACTCTTCCAGTGAAGAAATTTTTTTCTAATATCCAACCTAAACCTCCCCTGGGGCAATTTAAGCCCATTTGAGACTGACACAAGGGCACAGGACAAGGGCACAGGCCAACCCTCAGCAGCAAATCCTGTCCTCCACAGCCTGCGTGCAGGTCGCGTTCCTGCCTCTCCTTTTCCACGCCTTCTAACATTTAACAAATTTAAATCTGCTTCTCTCCTTTTCCACCACAAAGTTGGTCTTTCACTGCTCAACTACATGTTTTCACATCTCCCAAAACCTCATAGTCTAAACTCCCCAAATCCCTTGGGTGAGCAAGGTGGGCAAGGGGAGATCTTCGCTTAGGATGCTCCAGAAGAAGCTTTGAGGAATGAGTTCTACTCTCTTTTTTTACCGTCAAAAATGAAATAAGGGAAATAGCGGCCGGGTCTGTGAGGAAGCCCAGGTTATTTTGCCTGGCACGCGTCACCAACGCTGTGCCAGGAGTTCTTTCAAAGCAGCGACCGGGGTCAGCCTGGAAAGAACCGCGCGCGTCGTACTTGTCATTACACAGACATTTTCTACCCTTTCAGACCGCGATTCAGTCCGCGGCGGATGCTCTAAATAACACGTGTAATTGTAGATTTATTGAAAGGAGACGGTTTCAGCNTCCGCCTGGAGAAGAGGAGGCTCCAGAGAGACCTTCTAGCAGCCTTCAAGTACTTAAAGGAGGCCTACAGGAAAGATGGGGAGGGACTCTTTGTCAGGGAGAGTAGTGACAGGTTGAGGGGTAATGGTTTTAAACCGGAAAAAAAGGCAGATTTAGATTAAATATAAGGAAGAAATTCTTCACTGTGAGAGTGGTGAGACACTGGAACAGGCTGCCCAGAGAAGCTGTGGATGGTCCACCCCTGGAAGTGTTCAAGGTCAGGTTGGCCGGGGCCCTGAGCAACCTGCTCTAGTTGCAGATCCTGCAGGGGATTGGACTAGATGAGCTTGAAAGGTCCCTTCCAACCCAGACCGTTCTATGATCTCTGACTGATCTGCGCAAGGATTTCAGGTAAGGAGGCTGTGGGAGACCTTCTGTCCTGCACCACCAGAGAGACCAGAAGGGAAACTACAGGGAATCTCCAAAGACATTCACTAATTGTTTGTGTTTAGGGACCTGAACTAGGCCTTACAACTCAAGGTAAACAAAGTAAACACGATTAGCTGCTAGTTCTTAAATCTTTATCATACAGGGCCCAGACTACCAGAATCATGCATGAAAAGAAGTGCGAGTAACAAGAAAAATACTCAATTAATGGTATGTCCGACTGCCCTGGACTGCTATTTCTATCAAAAGCCAATATATTTTATTTTCTGCTTTAATATTACATGTATAATAGGAACAAAACCTAGGAAGTCATTATACCAACTGCACACTCCAACCCAACGCACTGTCGTTGGAACGACATTAGCTTGACTTAAGCAAATATACCTGTTGTCCAGCTTGACTAAGAGGACTGAAAGGAGTAGAAAAAATGAAGGAAGAGAATGAGGGAGGCAACTCAGGCCAAGCAAACAAGAATCCAGGTTTACTCCTTGGCTCACAATTTCCTTCCATCTCTGCTACCGGCTTATTGCTTCCATTCTTCATGAAATCACGCTAACTACTTACAGAGCTAACTAGAAACGATGGAAAATAATCCCTTCAAGTTTTGTTTTGACAAAGGACAAAGTCGTATGTCCACAGCTAGAAAAAAGAATTCGAGGTTTTCAATGAGCACACGTGAACGGAGGAATGGGCGATACCAACACAAGCCAGCCAAGTGAAAGACTTAAGACTTTTTGCAGCTCTTCCTCAGTCTTCTGCGCAACTTTACGCTGATACCATCAATATCGAGCTTCGAGAGCAAAGAAGAAGGTTGATTCCCACACCAGCGTGCCGTTCTGAACACCCTGCTGGAGGCAACGCATTAGGGAACACACGCATCATCCTTCGCAGGTTATTAACGTGCTCGCCTGCTACAGTGAATTATCAAAACGTGCCTTGCTGCTCGAGCTGCTGCTTCCTCCATTTCCAACTGCATTTAAGAACCACCAACCGCCTCTTAATTTTGCTTTTTGGGTGCTGATGTTGGTATGAGGCCGTAAGTCGAAAGTCTGCTCTCAACTTCCCACAGAAGCTTCGGAACGCTGCTCTGGGTGAATGTGCAGGACTCGGAGCTGTTCCTCCTTTGGCCTCACGTGTCCGGGTACCTCACGCTCCACAAACGGAATCCGAGAGCACCATCTGCTTTCAGAGCCCTACCTGACATCTACATTTGAGTTATTCAAGCTTTGGTGCAACGTAAAGCCACGGACAGGGGCGTGAGCAGTTCTGCAGAGTGGAACGCCCACAGAAGGTTCCCCTTGTTTACCTTACGGGCCGACACCCAGTTGCAAAGGAAGGACTGAAGCTATGAAAAGAACTAGCAGCTATTTCTGTGACCATTACTCCATGGAAAAGCCAGCCACCCACTTTGGAAAAGGAAATCATGTGCTTTCTTCGACACTTCATGAAACGAGCGCTAAAAAAAAATACTTGTTTCTTAACCCATTCACAGTGCCGTATGAAGGGGACTTTCTTTTTCTTTACAGATCTGTTCTAAAAACAATAAATACAGAGAAAAAGGAGAGCGGGGGGGGCGGGAGGGAGAGGTTTCCTCAAAAATTTTATTTTAAGCTTAACAAGGAAACTTTTCACCACCTTTGTTCCTCACCTACTAATTTTCCCCGTAGCGTTTCAGCAGCTGCTTATTGATTTTCTGGACATCTGTTACGGACTGCGCAGGACTTCCCTGCCAACCTCCTACCGCACACACCTGACGATCGGCGATTCCCTTCGTGATAAGTAGGAGGGTGATCTGATATCACGAGTTATCACGGCAGCAACATCAGCACCTTGCTACGTCGGCGAAGGCTTCTTACGTAAGGTTCCTCGGCTAATTTACCACATCTTCAAATCGTAACAGGCTGAGAACTACTCACCTACACCCGACAGTTCATCTCCATAGCAAAATACTCGCCGATCCTCCGAGGGGGCCCCTGTCAGGGCATCTACCATCGAAAAATAATTTGCAATCTGCATAACCAGGCACGGACGGTAGATTAATTTTGCAAAAATATTCCAGAGCAGCGCTAAAGAAAAACACAATTGAAAAAAAATCTCTTTCCCCGAACGTTACCGAGATGTTTGACAGCATTAAAAATTAAAATGCTTTATTTCCTTACAAAATTTGCATCGCGCTTGAGCGGGTATTAGAGAGGTTCATCCAAGTAAGGATTATGGTTTGTTAATATGCCCCAGAGTCACGGCGTGCCCCTATTAGTTCAGAAGCTATAAAAATTACAGCACTTTGGGGCGTTATCTGACTTTGCCCTTCAACTCAACCGCTGCGGTTCGTGTACGCGGGATGCAACGATTACAGCAACCGGCTTTATTTTAATTCTGTGGCTTTCTTGATTTCTTAACCCAGTAGCTTCAGATCGGAGGTAAATCTGAGTAGACGACGGAAGAGGAACGTAGTTCAAGAGCGCTTATCTGGCTTTGTGGTGTCCCCCCACGTCTGGCAATCCAAAAGCTTCTGCTGAGGGCTCAGGAACAGAAGCTCAAATCCCAACACGTCCCGCTTCCAGACATCACTTAGAACCTACTGCTCAGGAGGAGAGAGATTTGCCCAAGCACTTTTTTTTAACCAAAGAAGCCGTTTTTGGGGAATGGAAAGAAGTGTGGATCTGACCCTTCCTCAGGACAAGAAGCTTTCAAAATTTTAAATACCCCTAGGGGTTTGCTCCTTCCTTGCACGACCAAGTTCAGACTGATGAGGAGGATTTCGCAGCTCACACGAAACCACGTAAACCCCTAGATGTTGCTCCGTCGTTTTGTAACAGGCTTAAATGAAATGCAACTCGGGTCAGATGGGCCACATTCAAGTATCCAGGAACATAACATGCCACCCAAACACCTCAGATGAAGGTTGCAGAAACTACGCGAGGTCAGATTTTCTTCTCACCGTGACTGACCGTGCCCACCAGCAGCTAAGAAAGACCAGAGCAGTTGTACTGGTGGTTACTGAGGAATGAAAAATAAAACCTCACAATAAACAGAGGACTGGAAAGATGCAAATCTTAATCAGTTCAGATAAAACGCTCTAGTCCTTTACCCAGATTTGCTACAGAATGGCTTATTTAGCCCAAACCAGTTCCTACCTACCTTTACATTATGTAATAGTCAGAAACGGCGCACCCAGACCACAACCTCTCTGGGCAGCCTGGGCCAGGCTCCAACACCCTCCCCCCAAACAAGTTGCTCCTCCTGCTCAGCTGCAACCTCCTGCCTTCCAGTTGGTGCCCGCTGCCCCTTGGCCTGGCGCTGGGCACCCCTGAGCAGAGTCCGGCCCCCCTGCTGCTGCCACAAGCCAGATGCTGGGGGCTTCTTGCCCCCCTGGGCACACACTGGCTCAGCTCCAGCCGTCTATCAACCAAACATTGTGGCTGTAGCACCATTGCACACCTGTACGGTTGCATTCAACCTACTGTGAAGTCAGAACATCTACCAACAGATAACCACGGGCTGAGTCTCGTAGCAATGCACTTGGTGATGGCAGATAATCATATCTGGAATTGCTGTTGCTAGAAGCAAACTAGTTGAGAAATAAACCACCCAAGCCAGTAAACGCAAAAATATTTAGTGGGCGTCACCTGGAATGTCTTCCTAGTCTACATGTCACGGAGCATCACACATTTCCTTCAATGTATATAATAAAGCTACTAATTTTAGGTGTTATAGCTGTAACATACAGCTAAAGGTATAGAATCAGGTAAGAATAATACAGCTAAACTATAATACTACATGTAAAATAGACCCTAATTTTGTAACCCCTATAATTATCGCTTAGGGATAACGTTACCTTCAGAAACTTGCTTCCTTCCTCAGCCTTTGCAACGAGTTGCTGGTTAAAGGGATATGTCTGGGATTCGGCTTTGAAGGGTGGAGAGGGAAAACTAAAAACAACCCAAGGAAAAGAACGATAAGGAATACGGCAATGACAAATCTAAGGAGTCTTGCGTTAACTTTTGGGCCCCTCCCTCCCAGCAGGACCTGNCAAGAAGCGACAAGCGTGGAGATATCTCAGTATCACTTCGGTTTCATGCAGAATTTAACCCGGGTCGGAACCATCTGCTAGAAAACCCACCCTGAGCGACCATCCTGTGGATTTACACCATTTGCAATTCCCAAAGTGCCGCTACTCCACTTGGCCCAGGTGACGCAGCTTGAACCCTTCTATAAATCACTAGGACGGGTGTTTCTCAGCTGAGATTTCTGGGGCTCCATCAATCAGCTCTACGTGATCCTCAGCAGGTACCTGAGCAGACCCCTCGTCAACGGGCTTATCTGCCTGACGCAGGGGGCTGTGCGCGGCGGTGGCACAGCTGTACAGCTGTTAGAAAAATTACGGATGTCTGCGAATCAAAAGGCATCAGGGGGAAACAATCAAAAATAAAAGATGAAATGACTCGGTTGGGCTTTACCCAAACGGATGAGGGAATCATTAAACTCCTCGCTTTGTCCACGTTACTTAATCATTCTAAAGCTGAGTAACCAACAAAGGTACAAATTATGAGCTCTAAGCTCTACCTTGTCTCAAAGACTGATTTTGAAATTAAAAACTGAGTTCATTAGCCGGGGGAAATAGCAATTCAAAGCAGAGCGCTAGCGAAATTATCTCTCTACCAGGGACTTAATACAAGAGATGGGTGCTACCGCTTATCTGTACCCAAGACCAGGCATGAAAAGATCAGAGCTTGACTCTTCTCGCATTCACAGTGATGCTAATTACTCTGGGAGAAGCAGAGAAGGCAGGATCTGGCCCCAAAATCTGAACCTTCCATCTGCAGTTCAGCAGAACCAGTCCAGCACTAACCCGAAACGCCAGGAAAGGGCCACACAAGACGGATTTTCCAGATACCTAATGGTTCAAAGGAAATCACAAACTGGTTCACAGAATCAAGCACCATATAAACGCCTGAAAAAAACGCCAAGACCAAGATCCACAACCAGACAGGTCGCGACCAAGATCCACAACCACGTCACAGGCTGATTTTGCACCAGTGAAACTCACGTGGTGTAATTAGCTCCTACATCGCTAGTGCTCCGTGTTTTGGAAGCGCGCTTGACTGCAGGTATTGTTAAAGTTAAGGGATTGCGTCTTTTACGAGGAGAGAAGCATTTGCAGCTCTACAAAGCAGAGAGCAGCCATCGGGGAAAGCACGCTAACATCTGAATTTAATCATGTGTTCTTTCTGTCTCAATGAGAAGACCTCAGAAAAATTTAGCACCAATGCAGCAGTATCAGCCCGAGACGCGGAAAAAAATATCCTTGTGGTTAAAATAGACATGGAGGAAATATTTCCGATATTTTTGTAGTTGGAGCTGCTGTTTTCATAGGCCAAACCTCCCCCGGATTAAATTCATGAAGAAAACAAACCTTCTTCCACTTTGCCCACCTACTTGTCTCTGCCCGTTATTTTATTTGCTGCTCGGATGCACGCAAAAGAAAGTCGATTTTGCAACGTGAAATACTTTTGAGTTGCAGGCTGCCAGGAGGATCATCGCATATTTCCCCTTGTTTTTTTTCTTCTCTTTTGCTATTAACACTCCTCCAAGCAATAGCTGTATCCTGTAGAGCTCTATCTCGACAGCAGATCTCTCCACAAGCCACCGGTTAAGATATAATCCACGACATTTAAGATCTGCGAGTGCTGTTCCTACCTGACGCCGATCCTGTTACTTATTATAGCACGATCCGGTTCTATAAAAAGCGGATGAATAAATTTGCTAACTTTTTTTTTTCCCCCCCCAGAAAGGATAAGGTATCACTTCTGTGTTTTCAAAAGATCTTTCAAATCCATGACGTAAGAGAAACTTCGCTATAGATCTGCGTGGCAATAGGATTTATACAGGCTGCAAATCTCTTTTCATCCCCTTTTAAAGTACCGATTTCACGATTCTTTCTTAGAAGACGAGGCACCAAAAATAGCCTTTCCTGAGTATCTGAGTTCTCTTCACGATTCGACTTGCAAAATCAAAGCCAAAAGACTGAATGAAGCTGCTCTGTGAGAAAGGAAAAGGCCTCCCAGCAAATATCTTGGCTTGTGTCTTTCTAAGGGAAAGATCTATGGTCAAACCTACTTGGGCTTTCAGTTATCACAGAATGGTTTGGGTTGGAAGGGACCTCTAAAGCTCATCTAGTCCAACCCCCTGCAGGGAGCAGGGACATCCGCAACTAGAGCAGGTTGCTCAAAGCCTCGTCAAGCCTCACCTTGAATGTCTCCAGGGATGGGGCCTCCACCACCTCCCTGGGCAACCCCTTCCAGTGTTTCACCACCCTCACGGGGAAGAACTTGTTCCTAACATCCAGTCTTATCCATACGATGTTCCTCAGCTCTACGTTGCTAGAGAAACCATGGAACTGGTGAAGAAACTCGGGGAAAGCATATGTGCTGGGGCTGGAATCCAACCCTCTGGGAAGCCAATACTCCTCCTCGTGTTTTTCTGCAAAAATACTGGTTGAAACTAATCCAGGAAACTATTTCCT
Source organism: Todus mexicanus (assembly GCA_013389965.1). NCBI lineage: Eukaryota > Metazoa > Chordata > Aves > Coraciiformes > Todidae > Todus > Todus mexicanus. The sequence goes on from WEIS01011770.1 coordinate 21,220, forward strand.
AAAAGACTTCTCCTTTCTAGGGACTTTCCTCGCTGACTTCGCGTTCATATTCCAAGATGCTGAGGCTGCTCCTCAGCTCGCTCCTTTTCTGAACGCGCTCTGAATCCCAGAACGATGCTGTCGGCCAGCGGACCCTTTGGGTCACACAGGGTTGTGGTCAGCTGGAATATTATTAACCGGATTCCAGCTACTCCTTTGCATCCAGGAAGGGGTTCCACGCTGACACTGGCACTGTTCGAGCAGGTGCAATATTCTCCATGGGGATAAACGCTGTTCACTCGAGACACCTGTGCAGAAACACAGCTTTCATTTTTCTAAATCTAATTTCTGAAAGGAGCAGCTCTGTCTCTTCTGGTGTTTATCCGAATCCCTGGAGGAGCCGGTGCTCTACCGAAGAAGAGATTGCTTTTGTCTGGATTTATTGTAAATCAATACGTGCTGAGTTCACAATTCATTCCGGTTATATTCCGGACGGCTCTACTCTTGGGTGACGGCTGGATGAAAAGTGTCACCCAACTGATGAAAAAAAAGTTCGTTGCCACAAGTTTCAAAAAAACGCTTTACGAATTCTTGGGGTCATAGAGAAGGCAAGTGGCACGGAGGCATCAACGAGAGATGTCCTTTCAATGCCGAGACTAGAGGTTACAAANGGTTATATTCCGGACGGCTCTACTCTTGGGTGACGGCTGGATGAAAAGTGTCACCCAACTGATGAAAAAAAAGTTCGTCGCCACAAGTTTCAAAAAACGCTTTACGAATTCTTGGGGTCATAGAGAAGGCAAGTGGCACGGAGGCATCAACGAGAGATGTCCTTTCAATGCCGAGACTAGAGGTTACAAACAAAGAAATATCCTCCCTGGATTGAAAAAAAAACATCAAAGAAACTGTCGAGAGTTTCCTGGATCAAATTCAACTGTGAAGCAGCTCTTGATTTTACAAAGAAGATTAACCAGATGATGCAGGACATTCACATTTCTTTGATTCCTTTGAGAGCATTCCCTTTGGGGTTCCTCTGATCTGTTCCACAGGGCAATTCTGCTTGAAGCACCTGAGGAAGGCCTCTGCCAAATATAATTCCTCCTCCACAGGGCAGAAAAGAGCTTGTTCTCCCTCATTTGTTGGCATTCCCTCTGGGAGACTTCAGCAGACTTTGGTTGGCCAAAGACAATATGGATCAGAACTGAACGAGTCACTTTTGGCAAAGCTACAGAGAAATTTTCTACCTCCAAAGGTGGAATTAAGGAGAAAATGGAAGTGGTCGTAGCATGATCTATAAAATCTCAGGTGG
>WEIS01011770.1:23042-33902 GCA_013389965.1 Todus mexicanus
ATGGAAGGTACCGAAGATACCCACCAAGCAGCACAACCACAGCTCCCAACCGCACACGGAAAAAAAGCTGGAGGGAATTCCCAATTAGCAACCCACCCTTCTGCTGAATCTCAGAAAACAACTTTATGGCACTAACATGTTTTTTTGTTTGCACAGGCACTAAACTGCCGAAGGAACCACAGCGTTTCCTCAGATTACTCATCGCAATTCTGCGGCCAAGTCAGCAGAAAGTTGATGATGAAAATATTGAGGAAAACCTTTCCAAGCCTGATCACAGAAGGCAAAATGAGTCTGGTCTTACTGGCTTCTATTTACTTCCCCCAAGAGAAAGTAACTTGAAGTAACAGCACGATGGCAACACAACACAGCAGAACCCAATTATTTATTTATTTTAGTTATTTATTTTTATCTAGTCTATTTTAGTTATTCATTTTTATCTAGTCTATTTATCTACTCTATTTTATCTATTTTTATCTAGTTGAACTAGATGATCTTTCAAGGTCCCTTCCAATCCCTACCATTCTGTAATTAGTACCTTAAAAACAAACAATATTTTTTGTTGGTTCTTCTTTTCCGATTCCTCCTGATAAATAGCACAGACTCGTCTGGGAATTTTTCAGCAATGGATCATTATTAGTTAAAATCAAAAATAAAAACGCTAATGTTATTTGAATTACCGCTTTGTCAACTGTGCTTCTCAGGATTCCGCCTACATAACCCATTTTATGCAACAGCTTATCCATGAAATACTACCCAAAACCCGGTGTCAAACATGATGAATAGAATGGAAAAATTAATGAGGAAGAGGAAAGAGGTTTTTTCTCCGTGGATGTAAGCAGAAGAAAATGCTGGAAATCAGCAAAAAAATGCAGTCCCACGTTGGACTGGATTAATGAGCTTCAGCCAAAGAGAAAAGTTTAATATTTGCCAAAACAAAGAACTCAAGGGTCCCCAGGTTGTCGTCTAGAAAGCTTCTCTCTGATCTGAGCTTTCTCCTTCCCCTCTGAGAACCAGGAGACTGATTCCTCGCTGCTCGTCCACCAACCAGCCAAAAAAGCCATTCTGCTTTCGGTCCTTTTTGTTTCTCCTTCTGAAGAGTTCGGATCTGACTGTAAAGAGCAGCACCTTGAGCAAGGGTTGAGCTCGGAGCAGCTGAAGGCTCCCTGACCCGTGACAGCTCCCATACCATTAACGTCAGCCCATCGATCCAACCTATTCCTCAACTCTAGACAGTTTTAAGGCTGGGCCAGCTCATTTAGACACTATTTCTTTACCTTGGAAGGGTGGCCTAGATAATCCCTGAGGTCCCTTCCAACCTGGTATCCTACGGTTGATTCTGTGAAAGATTATGTAGAAAAGAGCAGGGTAGCCCCATAAAGGTTTCATTCATTTTCTGTGAGATCCCAGTATCGGAAAGCAAAGGGTCAAGGCAAGTTTGATAATCAGAACGTCTTCCTTTCTAGTACTAGAAAGAATACTGGTCAAGATTAAACTGAACCTTGGTAAAATGGTCTTAGAAAGATCCAACTTCTTCATGAACAGTCTTAGATACTGTCCGGGACAAAGTTAATGTTCATGAAACCAGACTGAGGTGCCCCATCTGTTTCATATTACTCTCAATTACTGCAAGACTTGATTCAAGCCCCAGAATTTTTCATCTCCTTTTACAGTAAGTGAAGAAAAAAAACCAACACCCTGAATCATTTTTATCTTCTTTTTTATAAAAAACAACTAACAATGCAACGCTATTTGTCAGTGAAAGCTTCCTTGACAAAAGAAATGCTTTCATTGATTATCTTGAATTATAAATTATAGCCCTCTAATTCTTCCTNATCACCAGGGGCCTAAAAGCGAGGCTTGAAACGAGGCGTCCTGACTTTATGTTAGGAAAAGAACTGATTTTAGTCCTTCATCAGTGGGTACTGGAACAGACATCACCGTGCCAACAGCCTGGGAAGAGCTTTACGTATTTTACAGGAGCAGCAAGTCTTACTGTCCTCCTAAGAATCTTCTATCTTTATCCTTGCGGGTATTTACAAACATGAGGAAGGTCAGTCACCCAGGAAAGAATCTGATGGGCAGTGGAAAGATGATAAAATTCGAAAGATGAATTTAAAATACCAAGAAAAAGATTTCTTTAAAAGCTTAACCGTAACACTTGTGTTTGGACCCTGCTCTGAATCGGCCTCTTGCAAAGCCTCTCTTACCGCGTTGACGATGGAAGGTACCGAAGATACCCACCAAGCAGCACAACCACAGCTCCCAACCGCACACGGAAAAAAAGCTGGAGGGAATTCCCAATTAGCAACCCACCCTTCTGCTGAATCTCGGAAAACAACTTCATGGCACTAACATGTTTTTTTGTTTGCACAGGCACTAAACTGCCGAAGGAACCACAGCGTTTCCTCAGATTACTCATCGCAATTCTGCGGCCAAGTCAGCAGAAAGTTGATGATGAAAATATTGAGGAAAACCTTTCCAAGCCTGATCACAGAAGGCAAAATGAGTCTGGTCTTACTGGCTTCTATTTACTTCCCCCAAGAGAAAGTAACTTGAAGTAACAGCACGATGGCAACACAACACAGCAGAACCCAATTATTTATTTATTTTAGTTATTTATTTTTATCTAGTCTATTTTAGTTATTCATTTTTATCTAGTCTATTTATCTACTCTATTTTATCTATTTTTATCTAGTTGAACTAGATGATCTTTCAAGGTCCCTTCCAATCCCTACCATTCTGTAATTAGTACCTTAAAAACAAACAATATTTTTTGTTGGTTCCTCTTTTCTGATTCCTCCTGATAAATAGCACAGACTTGTCTGGGAATTTTTCAGCAATGGATCATTATTAGTTAAAATCAAAAATAAAAACGCTAATGTTATTTGAATTACCGCTTTGTCAACTGTGCTTCTCAGGATTCCGCCTACATAACCCATTTTATGCAACAGCTTATCCATGAAATACTACCCAAAACCCGGTGTCAAACATGATGAATAGAATGGAAAAATTAATGAGGAAGAGGAAAGAGGTTTTTTCTCCGTGGATGTAAGCAGAAGAAAATGCTGGAAATCAGCAAAAAAATGCAGTCCCACGTTGGACTGGATTAATGAGCTTCAGCCAAAGAGAAAAGTTTAATATTTGCCAAAACAAAGAACTCAAGGGTCCCCAGGTTGTCGTCTAGAAAGCTTCTCTCTGATCTGAGCTTTCTCCTTCCCCTCTGAGAACCAGGAGACTGATTCCTCGCTGCTCGTCCACCAACCAGCCAAAAAAGCCATTCTGCTTTCGGCCCTTTTTGTTTCTCCTTCTGAAGAGTTCGGATCTGACTGTAAAGAGCAGCACCTTGAGCAAGGGTTGAGCTCGGAGCAGCTGAAGGCTCCCTGACCCGTGACAGCTCCCATACCATTAACGTCAGCCCATCGATCCAACCTATTCCTCAACTCTAGACAGTTTTAAGGCTGGGCCAGCTCATTTAGACACTATTTCTTTACCTTGGAAGGGTGGCCTAGATAATCCCTGAGGTCCCTTCCAACCTGGTATCCTACGGTTGATTCTGTGAAAGATTATGTAGAAAAGAGCAGGGTAGCCCCATAAAGGTTTCATTCATTTTCTGTGAGATCCCAGAAAGCAAAGGGTTCACCCCAGTCAATAACTGGCAAGTTTGATAATCGCAATGTTTTCCCTTCTAATACTAGAAAGAATTCTGGCCAAGATTAAACTGAACCTTGGTAAAATGGTCTTAGAAAGATCCAACTTCTTCATGAACAGTCTTAGATACTGTCCGGGACAAAGTTAATGTTCATGAAACCAGACTGAGGTGCCCCATCTGTTTCATATTACTCTCAATTACTGCAAGACTTGATTCAACTCCCAGAATTTTTCATCTCCTTTTACAGTAAGTGAAGAAAAAAAACCAACACCCTGAATCATTTTTATCTTCTTTTTTATAAAAAACAACTAACAATGCAACGCTATTTGTCAGTGAAAGCTTCCTTGACAAAAGAAATGCTTTCATTGATTATCTTGAATTATAAATTATAGCCCTCTAATTCTTCCTCTTATAAATGAATACTCTTCACAATCTAGCCTTACATGTCAGACAAAAAAAAAGATGAAACTTTTATAATGGAAATTTAATTATAGCACAATTTTTGCCAGTTGTCATTCCAAAGTCATTTATAATTATGCTTAGGTCATTAAAAGTNCTTTTTTATAAAAAACAACTAACAATGCAACGCTATTTGTCAGTGAAAGCTTCCTTGACAAAAGAAATGCTTTCATTGATTATCTTGAATTATAAATTATAGCCCTCTAATTCTTCCTCTTATAAATGAATACTCTTCACAATCTAGCCTTACATGTCAGACAAAAAAAAAGATGAAACTTTTATAATGGAAATTTAATTATAGCACAATTTTTGCCAGTTGTCATTCCAAAGTCATTTATAATTATGCTTAGGTCATTAAAAGTTGGTGGTGGGTTTTTTTTTTTCATGTGCTTGGCCAAACACAACAGCTACACATTGGGTCATCCTTTCAAATTCCATGCTACAGTACATACAACAGTAATTAAGTAAATTAATGAATATTTGGNTCTACTCTATTTTATCTATTTTTATCTAGTTGAACTAGATGATCTTTCAAGGTCCCTTCCAATCCCTACCATTCTGTAATTAGTACCTTAAAAACAAACAATATTTTTTGTTGGTTCCTCTTTTCTGATTCCTCCTGATAAATAGCACAGACTTGTCTGGGAATTTTTCAGCAATGGATCATTATTAGTTAAAATCAAAAATAAAAACGCTAATGTTATTTGAATTACCGCTTTGTCAACTGTGCTTCTCAGGATTCCGCCTACATAACCCATTTTATGCAACAGCTTATCCATGAAATACTACCCAAAACCCGGTGTCAAACATGATGAATAGAATGGAAAAATTAATGAGGAAGAGGAAAGAGGTTTTTTCTCCGTGGATGTAAGCAGAAGAAAATGCTGGAAATCAGCAAAAAAATGCAGTCCCACGTTGGACTGGATTAATGAGCTTCAGCCAAAGAGAAAAGTTTAATATTTGCCAAAACAAAGAACTCAAGGGTCCCCAGGTTGTCGTCTAGAAAGCTTCTCTCTGATCTGAGCTTTCTCCTTCCCCTCTGAGAACCAGGAGACTGATTCCTCGCTGCTCGTCCACCAACCAGCCAAAAAAGCCATTCTGCTTTCGGCCCTTTTTGTTTCTCCTTCTGAAGAGTTCGGATCTGACTGTAAAGAGCAGCACCTTGAGCAAGGGTTGAGCTCGGAGCAGCTGAAGGCTCCCTGACCCGTGACAGCTTCCATACCATTAACGCTGGCCCATCGATCCAACCTATTCCTCAACTCTAGACAGTTTTAAGGCTGGGCCAGCTCATTTAGACACTATTTCTTTACCTTGGAAGGGTGGCCTAGATAATCCCTGAGATCCCTTCCAACCTGGTATTCTGCGTTTGATTCTGTGAAAGATTATGTAGAAAAGAGCAGGGTAGCCCCATAAAGGTTTCATTCATTTTCTGTGAGATCCCAGAAAGCAAAGGGTTCACCCCAGTCAATAACTGGCAAGTTTGATAATCGCAATGTTTTCCCTTCTAATACTAGAAAGAATTCTGGCCAAGATTAAACTGAACCTTGGTAAAATGGCCTTAGAAAGATCCAACTTCTTCATGAACAGTCTTAGATACTGTCCGGGACAAAGTTAATGTTCATGAAACCAGACTGAGATACCCCATCTGCTTCATATTACTCTCAATTACTGCAAGACTTGATTCAACTCCCAGAATTTTTCATCTCCTTTTACAGTAAGTGAAGAAAAAAAATGGTCTTAGAAAGATCCAACTTCTTCATGAACAGTCTTAGATACTGTCCGGGACAAAGTTAATGTTCATGAAACCAGACTGAGGTGCCCCATCTGTTTCATATTACTCTCAATTACTGCAAGACTTGATTCAACTCCCAGAATTTTTCATCTCCTTTTACAGTAAGTGAAGAAAAAAAACCAACACCCTGAATCATTTTTATCTTCTTTTTTATAAAAAACAACTAACAATGCAACGCTATTTGTCAGTGAAAGCTTCCTTGACAAAAGAAATGCTTTCATTGATTATCTTGAATTATAAATTATAGCCCTCTAATTCTTCCTCTTATAAATGAATACTCTTCACAATCTAGCCTTACATGTCAGACAAAAAAAAAGATGAAACTTTTATAATGGAAATTTAATTATAGCACAATTTTTGCCAGTTGTCATTCCAAAGTCATTTATAATTATGCTTAGGTCATTAAAAGCTGGTGGTGGGTTGTTTTTTTTCATGTGCTTGGCCAAACACAACAGCTACACATTGGGTCATCCTTTCAAATTCCATGCTACAGTACATACAACAGTAATTAAGTAAATTAATGAATATTTGGGGCTTGGGGTTGTTTTTTTTTAAGCTAATCGCAAACAAAACACCTGCAGAAACAGTCAAAACAAAGGGCAACCGACAGTTTCATTTTGGTTTCCAAAGAAGATACATTTTTAGAAATGAAAAGGCACTTCTGCGTCTCAAGAGTAAACACTTGGTTATTGCCTTCCTGCGTTACATGCGTTTTCCCCACACGTGTAACACCAAAAAGGTAACAGTCCACCATAAACATCATTTTCTACTGCAAAATTTCTGGACCGAGACACCTTCAGAGAGCTTTCTGAAAGTTCTGAATCCCGAATTAATGGATAAAACCTTCCCTTCGCCAAAACAAGACCCTCTGTTTTCCTTTACCAGGAGCTGGATCAAGCTTAAGAGACTGAATAAGCAAGAACTAAAAGCACAGATATTTTTTCAATATATTAAAAATAATAGAAAGGGTGCTCAAAGGACGGTATGGACTGGATGCCACACTTAGTGGCAGGGTTTAGCTGAGTGGTGGTGGTAGGTCATAGGCTGGACTTGATGATCCAAGGTCTTTTCCAGCCTTAATTATTCTATGATTCTATGAAAGATAGCTAAATGCAGACATGAAATACATAAACCCCACAATTCTTCAAGGCGTTTTAGATGGTTGATCACATTTCTCACTCTAAAAAAGATGGCTCTGTGGAAGAAAGAAAAAGCAAGAGCCTGAAATCATTAACTTCATTTGCAGTCCTATTTTAATCCCCATTTTCTTCTTTTAATCCAGTGCTGCATGCTAATGCTATGCACAGCGTTTCCCAAATTTGTTTCTTATTTCAGTATTTCCTTGCTCAGTGTCTTCACTTCACTGTTCTTCATCTTGAGTCCAGCCTATGACCTACTACCACCACTCAGCTAAACCCTGCCACTAAGTGTGGCATCCAGGCTGGCCTTAAACCCCTCCAGGGACGGGGACTCCACCACCTCCCTGGGCAGCCCAGCCCAGGGTTTGATCCTCCTTGCTGTGAGGAAGTGCCTCCGAACATCCAACCTAAACCTCCCCTGGTGCAGCTTCAGGCTGTGCCCTCTTGTCCTGTCACAAATTGCCTGAGAGAAGAGCCCATCCCCCTCCTGTCTACACCTTCCCTTCAGGGAGTTGTAGAGAGTGAGAAGGTCCCCCCTGAGCCTCCTCTTCTCCAGGCTGAACAGCCCCAGCTCCCTCAGCCTCTCCTCACAAGATTTCCCCTCCAGTCCCTTCCCCAGTCTGGTCTCTCTCCTCTGGACCCGCTCCAGCCCCTCCAGATCCTTCTTGCAGTGAGGGGCCCAGAGCTGCCCCCAGTGCTCGAGGTGAGGCCTCCCCAGTGCCGAGTCCAGGGGCACAATTCCATCCCTAGTCCTGCTGCCCACACTAGTCCTGACACAGCCCAAGATGCCGTTGCCCTTCCATGCCCCCTGGGCACAGCTGGCTCCTGTTCAGCCGCTGCCAACCAGCACTGCCAGGTCCCTCTCTGCCGGGCCGCTCTCCAGCCACTCATCCCCCAGGCTGGAGCCATACACGGGGTTGTTGTGGCCAAAGTGCAGGACCCTGCACTTGGCCTTGGTGAATCTCATCCCGTTGGCCTCAGCCCAATGACCCAGCCTGGCCAGGTCCCTCCGCAGCCTCTTCTTACCCTGCAGGAGATTGACACTGCTCCCCAACTTGAGCTCTTCGAGCTGTCTCAACTTTATTCTTCTGTAGCTGGGAACAGAAGCACGATGCGCATGTGCTGACCAGGAGGTATCACAGATCCACAGAATAGAATCCTGCACTTTCCCAGGGAAGGCACCAGCACCCAAACCATTCCCTTTCCCCTGGTTCTAAATGCTTTTAATAATAGATTACCGAAGCATTTACTTAAAACTGCAGCAATAACACTTCTGAAAAGCGAGATCCGAAGAACAGAACAATACTAAGAGATGCCCTGTCGATATTTTTCACACATACACCTAATTTACCACTCCTAGTAAAGGTGTGCACGTACCAGACTTTTGTTTCTAACCAGTACACTCCCAAATTGCTGGGCTTTTTTTCACGCCATACGGAGAAATTCTTCCTGAATCAAAGCTGACTAATTTAAAATGATGAAATAAACATCAATTAATTAAAAATTAAATCATTTTTTTGAGCGTGTGCTCTTCGAGCTTATCCTTACAGTTAATAAGAGGCTGTGACGGAGACATATCAGCGGAGAAATCACATCAGCTACTTCTTCTCAAGGATCATTATGTTTTTGTTCACACTCCCTCTACCTGGCAGATGGGAAATTAATAATCTTGCCCCTCAGGTTTGCCATAAACCGGAGAAGGTTCATTTGTCTCGACGAGCAGGTTAATTTCTTCCTCTGCAAATGTTTTGAAATGGGAATCTAATAAAGTGAAGAACTTGAGTCTGTCTCCATTTACACGGCTTGTTTTTCGCAGGACCAAAGGCAGCCCCACCTGGCAGTTCTTTTTACAAGTACTCTGCTTCTACCTCTACTGCAGCTGAACCAAAAAAATAGGTATTGAGGGATTCAAGACGACAAAAGAAAGGCAGCGATTAGTAATTTTTACCTAACAGCAGCTCGCTTGGTTGCTACATTAGGAAAAGCAAGTCTTCAGGGTGAAGATTCACTGAATGGAGAAGTGACCTGTGAAAGAAACACACGATTGGGATGAAAGGGCAGAAACCCTGATAATGTTTTATGTTCTATAAGAAAACGTTTGTTTTTTGCTATCACTGGCAACCGCAATTCTGAAGCAGCTTCCAGAACGATGTGGTGGAACCCAAGGTTTTGTCTAGGATCGAGTCTTTCCATCACGCTGTACCTGGCTGTTCATACAGCATCAGGGAAAGACAGGATTACGATGGAGAGACCACGATCCATCCCTGCTTGTGAAAGTGGAGTCCAAGAGAATTTAATAGACACCATGGGGACACCCCAGAAACTCAGAACCACAGGATGGTTGAAGGGTCTGGTCCAGTTGGTCCAACCACCTCAGCAAGGAATCTCAGCCTGTGAGATGAGGAGGAAAAGACCTGGCTTAAAATAGACTTTTTACGGGAGGAATACGGATTATTTTGGTTTTTCTTAATGCAAATCTCCAACACCACAAGGGAAGGCCGTTCTCAGACGGCATCAGAGAAATCAGCTCTCTCAGGAACAACCTGGGGCCTTGTTTCCAGGCGAGTGGCTGCCAAGGAAGAACTTCTCTAGAGTAGCCACAGCTGGACATCATTGGTGGTTTCAGCAGGACCCTTCCCAAGAAGATGCATTTTTCTTGTTCCTTCCTAATCACAGGTAAGTGACAACTGACACACAGACACGGACACACAGCCCACGAGGTAATATTTTCTTGGAATTCCATTAAAATCTATCAGCCTACCTTGCGAGGGAAGCTAGGACAAAGGGGTTGGGGTGTTTTTTAAGCTACCTTACTACATCCGAAAGCTGAGATTCATCTACTACGCAGCCAAAAATCCAATACTAGGCTTTTATCCTTATGAGAAAGTGGACATTGGATGGAAATTATTTGTGTATCAGAAAGGCAGTAGGAGAAAGGACAATACCGTAGGTATTCTTCACTTCCAACTGCTACTAAAGCTGTAACTTACTTTAAAACCATATATATGAAATGTAAGCTCGCCGTGGACTCTGTTCTGACAACTCAACGTTAACTTCCTACTAAAGTTTATTCCAGCTTCAGCTTTGGAACGGTGGCTTTAGAAACACCCCACTGAACTTTTCCACGGAGAATAAAAAAAGGTGCGGTAGCCGCAACCTTCCTCCTCGGGGTGCCTGTGATCTGAGGTCCAGCTCCGAGACAAGAGAGCTGCACAACCTCAGCTCGAACTTCTGAGGAGAGACGGCCACGTTGTGAGAAAGAGCCGCAGAAAACCACCTGCGGTACGGCCTCCGAGTCGGCATTTTGCGATGATCACAAACCCGAAGTGACGTGAAGGCTTTTGTCATGTGCCTGAAAAAGAACCTGAAGCTGCTCGCAGGCAGCCCCCCGAGCAACGGCCACGCCGAGGAAGAGCTTAATTCCCAGCGACAGAAAGATTCTTCCTCTTTTCTTGAGACAAAAAGAAAAAAAGGTCAAAGAGATTGAAGGAAGCTTACAAGGGCAGAGAAAGGCAGCTGTCGTTTCAGCCCAGAGAAGTTCTTAGGAAGGAACTCACCTTTCCCAACAGTGACACAGAACGGGGACGGGTATGGAAATAAGCAGTGAGTACCCCGGAGAGGCGAGACAGGCTGGGGCAGGAACATTGACAAAGGCAGAGACTCAGCACAGAATTAACAAAAAAAATAAAGACGACCGGAGGGTGGAAAATAGGGAAGACCAACTGCAAAGATGACTGAATATTCAGAAAATCAGGCAGCAGGGGCTGCAGAATGTCCAACACCCGCCTAGGACCTGCAATGTTGAGGGACACGGGGCAGTG